>LNGL01000003.1:893771-924349 GCA_001510565.1 Knoxdaviesia proteae
GTGTTAGGCGGCAGCCCAGAAGTGGGCCGTATGTCCGGTAAACGCCGGGCATCTCAGCCGGCCAGTACCGCCAGACTCAAGTGGGGGGGTATTCCGAGATTCACCAGTAAATGGGTTGGCGGAGAAACAAGCAAATTCAAAGCATGAAATATACACACATTGTCTCGGACGACGCTTGGTTACTCGACGGCCCTATTGCACAACGAAAGAATCTTCTCTGTGTCCGTTAGTAATTCTCCCTCGCATGAGGTTCCCAAACCCAGCTCTCTCATGCATGTGTACTGAACAGTAAGGAAGAACTAATGTGTATGGGCAACGAGGGGCGTGCGGCCTTTATCCCCTCGTCTTAGTCCGTGAGGGCGGTCGGACGGACGCTCTGCTCCAGCACGCGTCGAGTCCCAATTGCACCTTCACGCTTATTCCGTCCACGGCCCTCTGAGCCAAAGAAGAAAACAATGATGTGCGTTGGTCCGCCCGCGCTTTGCCAGCCGGACGCCGGGCCCCTTGTCCGCTTGCAGTTAGGTTGAGGGGGATGTCCCGGGGTCTCAATTATTAATGTGAAATTTCCAGCTGCGGCCGCCGGCTGATTTGGAAGCTGCGCCAAGCGCGCTTTTACGATGGTGGTCCGGCATTTCGTCACCGGTGGGCCCCTCGCTGATTTTCAAACGGATCTGCCTGAGTTTTCCCTTCTCGTGGAACGCTCGATGAGGAATCAATCCGTATATCACGAATGTACAGTAGACAGAAACCTCACCCAACTACTGTAAGTAGACGACATGGACAGATGTGGAATCACGTCTCGCCTGAGGATCCTTTCCGCGCGCTTCACTCGTATCTGTGCTTCCCATTATCATCCATTCCGATTCCCAATTCCCCAAGACCAAGGGCCAAGGGCCAAGGGCCAGGCTTTTCTCTTCTTCTCTCGGCCGTAAGGTCGCCTTCTTGGGATCTTGTATTCCCGCGCCTAGTGCGTGTAAGTAATGGCAGGGCCGGGTATCGACAACAACTACACACACCAGCCACTCACTCACCCACTCACTCACTCACTCACTCACTTTCACCCACTCACTTTCACCCACTCACTCTCACCCACTCACTCTCACCCACTCACTCTCACCCACTCACTCTCACCCACTCACTCTCACCCACTCACTCTCACCCACTCACTCACCCACCCTCTTCTCCGGCATTTCTCTCTTCACTCCGCTTCTCTCCGCTTCTCTATACTATTCCATGCTTCTTCAGGCTTCTTCTGCTCCCCCACTCAGCCGCGCTCTGTTGCACAGTCCAGTGCATAGTCGGGATAGAATGCTGACTATTCCTGCTGACCCGCGTCAAAGATCCGTCCTCCACACCCTCAATATCATCACTACCCGGATTTTTCATTCCTTCCCCCCCTCCTTTTCCTCCCTCCCCTCTTCTTCTTCTTCTTTTTCGTCCGCGTTTCTAATCTTGCGATTCCTATTCCCCTGAAAATTTTCACCCTCCTACATACATTTGTCGGTATGCACATAATCCGACACTATCACACCTCCTTAGTGAAATACCTAGTCTAAACCTAATTCCATCGACTCGGTTTTACAACTCCTCGCGCTCTACCTGTTATTCCGTCCGTTTTGCCGTGGTTCTTTTTTTTTTGGCCTTCTTTTTGCCGTCTTTTGCTCGCCGGTTGCCCAGCCGATGGAGCGCCAGCCATGCGCGTTCAACCTAAGATCTCTTTCTCTCTTTCACGTCAGCCCTTGACCGAAGCCACTAAAAACAGCTGCCCGAATTCACAGTCCCTAACAACCTGCTCCCGTATCAAGCCAAGTAAATATGGCAAAACACTTCACGTCGGGAAGATAAAAGGAGGGGAAAAAACCCCCCCTCTTTAATTGGTTCATTCGGACGATTGACCTTCCTAGCTTTCGAAACATGAAGTGCCTTGATAGCAAGCTGTACCTCTGAGCAGGATCGAACTACACATCATCCACGATCGCGCGCCCAAGCTCAACTCAGCCAAGTATTCACACGAACGAGCACCACATCTTTCAATCAGAAAAATAGGCAAGAATATATCAGACTAAGATAAAAACATGTGAACAAGACAAGAGAAAAAGGAAAAGGAAAAGAGACTGTTCGGTCGGTCTTTTTACAGACCATCCACAAACACTACACTCAAAAATTGATGATGCCCAAGGAACAAGAAGAAAAGAAATCCGTCGTCCACACCCCCTATACACGGGGGTTCGTGGAACTGCCAAAAATGAAACGATCCCAAATACCCCCGTTGTCCGTGTTTTCTCCTCCAGATAATCAATCGAAACACTCTCCCCCAAGACGAACACAGACACCGGTTCCACGATTCAGTGTGGTTCATTCCAGGATCTCCGAATAGATGTCTCCTCGCATACCTTATGAGAAAAGAAAATACTGGCAACCAAAAGGAAATGGCAGCCGACCCAATGGAAAGAAAAAAAGAGATGGAAGAAAAAACGACACCCATCCAGGTATCCAAAGCTTTAGCAAGAAAAGAGGGGAGAAAAAAGGGAAATAGTCCTGAAATAGTCGTTTCAGAGAAAGAACGGCAGGGTAGTTCTAAATGGAAAATGACGAACGCATCCCAGACACACCGAACGGCGAAAAACAAGAGATAGGAAAATAATTTGTAAGGACACAAAAAGAGAGCGGGATATTTGAAGCAAAAGATGGGAATTATGAGGCAAGGGAAAGCCGAACCAGTACGGCCTTCCCGCAACCACAATCATGTGTCAACTGCATAAAAAAGAGAGATCATTAAGAGGTAAGGACGTCAAAAACAAAACTAGGCGGCGTGTGCATGTATTAAAGATGATGAAACTATCGGCGCGAACGGGTTTTGTTTAATCCCGGAAGGGATTCTGAGGGAACGACTTCAGCTGTCCCTCGGCGGACTGCCACTGCAGAACAGGGTCAGACGTGTTGCGGGGGAAGCTGAAATAGCCTGCAGAGTACGGGTAGAACGACTTCGACGACGAAGCATCGCTCTGGCGCTCGCCATTGTGGTAAGAACGATTAGCATCGCACGGCGACGGCTCACGGGCACGCTTATCGCCGGCACGAGGGGCAATCGGCGGCAGCGAGGGCGTGTCGGTGTCGGGCTCAATGACGGACACATCGTAGTTAGGCATGTGGCGGTCAATCTTCAGGGGCGGGAGGGTGAAGGAGTCGAGGGGCTTGGGAAGGTGGCTGGCGGGCGCCATGATCGAAGCCGGGAAGGACGGGCGGCGATCGCGCATGTGATCCTCGCGCTTCATATCAACTTCCAGGGGAGGATAATGCGGAGAAGGCGAGGGAGGAATCGACCGCGCAGTCGAGTTGCGACGCTCAGTCATGGCGTTGACATCATTGGTAAAGGCATCATGATGAGGCTGCGAAGGCCGCCGCATGGAAATGTACCGGGACTGAGGAGTACCAATGGGCGAGGCGCCAGGGTTTGAGGGGTAAGCGGTGGCCGGAGATATCGGGATAGGCTGGACGGGAGGAGCCGGGTAATGAGACACCGAAGGAGGGGGAGGAGGAGCATATGGCGAGTTGTTCGCATACGGATAGTGGTCGGCCTGGGGCGGAGGCTGCGAATAGGCAGGCACCGACGGCTGGAACGAGCTGTCGGCATCGGATGGTCTGCGGCCATCGGAACCGGGGTATCCGGCTCGGCTGTGCTCACTGCCGGCACTTTGCGAGCGCTGGCGGAACTGATCGTGCACTTGTCTCTCCGGGGTTCTCGACGCACGGCGTTGGTATTCAGCGGCTTCCTTCTCGTGGTCCGCGGAGGAGCGGTTGCCGCCCTTGCCCTCGCGTCTGCGCATGCGCACATCACGTCGGATGCGAACTCTGCATCCCTGCTCAGCCACGGTGCGGCTCAGGGCTGTGCTCTCGGTCAGGCCAGGGAACTTCTTCGCGCTGTAAACGTTGAACGGCTCCGACTTGGCCTCCATGCGCCAATCAAACGACTCGCCGTGGTGCGAAACCTGGGTGGGAGATCCGGGGGTCTCGATGTCGGCATCGGCAGGATCCTTGATGCCTTCGTACAGGTTGAAGCTCAGCACATAGCGGCCTTCGTGGCGGACCGACAGGTCGGGAAAGAGGAAATATCCAGCCTCGGCGGGACGATCCAGATACGCCATACCAGAGACGGGCATTCCGGTCAGCACGGGGGGAGTGGTCGCGGCAGGGGTCTGCACACGGCCATGGGCCATGGGACGAGCCTGCTCGAGAGTAACGAAGAGGAAGAAGTTGGCCTCGTACTGGAAAGTGATATCATTGTCGAACTTCTGGGTGGGACCGAGCTCGAAGATTTTGAGTTCGACAACAGGCGGCGGGTCAACGGGTCTCCGGTCAGCGGCGGCTGGAAGAGACATCAGAATTGTTAGCACCATAGCCGAAAGACAGGCGGGCATTATTTTGCGTGGGGGGGGAGTTTGATGGTTCATACATTTGGATCCGGAACCGCAGGCTCTGGCGCGCTCAGGCTGCTGGAGAATGGTCAATCGGTACTGGATAGTGCGGCCACCGCGGGTCTTGCGGGTGGTGATGACGGGGGGAGTATCCGCCTCGGGATCGACGTCAATGGCGACGGAAGTCATGTTTGGAGCTGTTCAGCGGAACTGATGATCGCGTTCAAAAGTCTGTTTTGGCAGGGTTAGCAGGGTGGCCATGGGGTGACTGTCGCTCGTGTACTGAAGTTAGAAAGTGAGTGTGTCGAGAGAAATAAAACCAGCGAGACAAAAATGCGCGCCAAGTTGTTCGTGTTGTAGGAAACACGCCGCTAGCAGCGGGCTTGTGGCATATGCTCTCTGGTCTCTCTCGGTGCGATTGTGAGGATGGAGACATGTATCAAGCAAGAAAATCCGGGAGAAAGACGAAAGGTTGGAAG
Source organism: Knoxdaviesia proteae (assembly GCA_001510565.1). Lineage (NCBI taxonomy): Eukaryota > Fungi > Ascomycota > Sordariomycetes > Microascales > Gondwanamycetaceae > Knoxdaviesia > Knoxdaviesia proteae. The sequence continues at coordinate 898,666 of LNGL01000003.1, forward strand.
AACGACCAGGAGGGAACCAATGTTGGAAGGCCAAGGGATCAGAAAGCGGGTGAAACTAACATTAGCTAAGTGCAGCAGCCAGGAATTGGGAACTCGGGAGGGCTCCAAAAACAGGCAATTGTCAAGTTGAGACGAGACAGAGAACTTCCGGGGGAATTCAACTGATGAAGGAACAGAGAGAACACGGACTCGGAAGAAATGCGGTGCAAGTCAGGGAGTCTGAGTTCAGTAGGTAGGGCGATTGAACGGAACGGAGACAAGAGAGCAGCAAATGCTTAAGAAAATTGTTGGAGCATGCCAAAAGAAAAGATTTTTGGAAAGATTGAGAGTATAATGCAAAGCCACGTTTTATTTTATTTTTTCGAAAAAAAAAACTGGAGGCTCTCACTAAGGGATGATTTTCAAGTCGTCGTGATACGAGGCGTAGAACCAAAAATAGAGACGAGAGAATGATAGGCAATAGTACACAGCAAGAACGGGTGATTCGAACGTCTCTTAGTTGGCGAAAAAGACAAATACAGCGTATCTTCAAAGGGCGACTAAGAAAGGTCGAAGTTGGACGGAAAGATGGCGGTGATTATGGGCACAAAAAGATCGATATACCGATGTTGGCGACCAAAAAAATTCGGTTGATATGCGAGCCGCGCCTTTTTGGGAACTTTCACTTCGGCTCCGGAAGAAAGAGAGGGGGGAGAAAGAAAAAAAGAAAGAAAAAATGAAGAAATTGGAAAGGTCACAGGCCTTCCAAGAAATATTGACGAGAGTCCCCAAAGTTTGTTGGCATTCGACTCCAGGAGAAAAGAAAGGGGAAAGGAAAAATATCACGATACGATCCGATGGAGAAGGACGGAAAGAATAGTTTGACAGGAGAAGGAAGAAGAAGAGAAAGAAAAAAAAAAGAGGAAGAGAAGAATTCAAGAGGGAGAAACGAGAAGGAGAGGAAAAGAAAGGAATAAGCAGAACACAGGTAGCAGGAGAGAACCCAGGGCCCAAAAAGAGGAGCCAAGCCAGAAAATGCATAGCACCTCACAACTTTTGCGCTTGAAGGTTTTGCGCTAAGTTAGAACGAGACCGGGTCTATTTTTCTCTTTTTTCTCTTTCAATTCTTGGGCTTTCTAAGAGCTGGAAAAAGAACGGAATATCTGGTCGGGGAGGGTCGAGCCACGGCCGAAAGACAAACCCAGCAAGGCAAGAAGAAGGTAAGAGATGAAGCTGAGGTACTGCCAGGGCCCAGCCAGAAGTACCATTCACCAACTAACTTGCGGCCAAAAGTACCTTTGACGGCACATCCAGAGTACTTCTCGCCTGGCCAGGTTGAAGAAGTGGAGAAGATAGTGACCAGGGGGTGTGTGTGGAACCATGGACCGGGAAGTGGCGCCCGGGGGGAGGAAGGAGGGAAGGGAGCAAAAGAGAGGGGAGGGGGGGGAAGAAACGAACCACACTGAGTGGGAGCGTGCTTGCTGGGCCGGACTTGTATCTGCAAGTGGAAGTTTACCCTGGCTCTGGGATTTGGGAAGGGACAAAGAAATGAATTGCTGGGTCGAGGGGGGGGCGTAGCTTTAGTGTACAGTAATGCACCCCAGGACCAGGACAGTGGCTGTTGTACAGTACTGTGGTGTGTTAGGGTTGGGGTTACCGTACTGAATAGTAGGAGCTGAACAGTCAGATTCCATTCCACCATCCTAGAAACACGTACAGAAGTTTCTTTTTCTCTCTCTCTCTCTCTCTCTCTCGCTCGCCAGCCAATCCTAGGACACTCTATTCAGTGACTAGTAACCACTGAGTTTGTGGCCAGGAGGGAACAAAACCAGCACTAAACGGGGCCGAGCTGCTTCGCGCCTCAGCCGCCATTCCGCAACCGACTTTCAGAAGGGGTAGTCTCCTGAACATCCCGCTACTCTCGGGTTGATGCTGTTCACCACCTGAAGAATGCATTTACTAGTCGGCAGGCGGCTGCATGTAGCCTTCTCCCCCCCCTTTATGCCCTATCTGGTAAAGACTGTCCTGGCTGTGCACATTTTCGTATTGTTGTAATCTGGTGCAGATTGTAGCGCTAATTCTACAGTACTGTACAGTAGAGTGCAGGAGCGCCTGGACGAACCTTCTTTTTCCAGAACGCGAATAAACCAGAAGAGAAAAAAAAATGTCGCCGGAATCTTCCCCTCCCACCTTCCATCTCTCCCAAATATTGCTGATGTCAGTTTGTTGACGACTCGTCAGTGGCTGAAGGCTGAAGCGGTATTTTCTTGCTCTCACTCACTCAGCCAGTCAGAAGGTTTCCCAGAATCGTGGCCTTGGAAAAAGATGGGAGAGGCACGGCTGCAGAATATATCGCCATTGGCTCGGGGCAGGTCGCGGATTTTTCTCTGTCTGTCCCTGGACTATGGACCGGGGAAAAGCTGCGCGCACTTTCTTTTGGCTGGTTGGGTGCTGTCTTTTTTTCCTGGGACCTTCGTTTTCCCAGTCGTTGGGACAGGCCGGGCACAGTGGGATGACCGAGGTCCACCGTGGCGGGCGCAGGCGTAGAAAGTTTAGTGGGTTTAGTGGGTTGAGCGGCGGCAGAGAGGGCCCGTAAAAGACAAACAAACCGCTGTCCCGTGTCTCTCTCCCCTAAAAGGATAAAAATAAGAATAAATAAGAATAAAAACCACAGAAAGAGGCTGTGGGGCACACACCCCCCACTGTGCACGCACACATTTTCTCCTGCCACGCCCGGGCATTCCAGCCACTGCCTGGAGATACGAGGTACAGTGTGCACTCGCACGGCCAGTTCATCTCGGCCGTCCCTTTTTGGAAGAGAATCTGCACATCGCATTCGGGGGGTTTTTTCTTATTTCTGTTTTCTGGTTTGTGTTTTCTGTACCGACTGACCGACCATCCACTGCCACCTGAGAACACGGACCAACAGGCCGAATTTTGGAAAGGGAAAAACAGCCCCCCAAAAAGTGTCAACCACACTTCGCTTTCCTGGTGCTCGGAAGTTGACACTCGTTGTGGCTGAGGGCGGGAGAGAAAACAGGAAGGCACTCGATATTCTCAACCCGGTCAAAAGACGGAAGGAGCTGAGAGGGTTGGATAAAGATAGAAAGTGACAGTCAGTCACTGTCTCCGATTTAATTAACATTGTGTGTATTCTTCAACTCTCTCTTCTTTTCTTTCTCTCTCGTCATCCGCGTTTTGCCCCTTTGATCGCCACCGCTGGGGCTTTCGTTCCTCGGGCTGTCGGCATAGAACACAGTGAAAAAGAAGTCCTGCACAGTCACAGTCGGAACACATGTGTACCATATGGTGGACATCTTATTCATTTTCTGGCGTACAATAAGACGCAGGATTCCGACCAAGAGGGCCGCTTCGGTCACACTGTTCTGGTTGGACGTGCATAAAATCGAAGAACGAAAAGAACAGGCCATTGGATGCAAAGCATACGACGGAAATGTCGACTCCTCCCCCGAAGTGAAAACTGGGCCAGGGTGGTGTTGTTCTGTTCTCATTAAACAGGCTGGGGCAGGTTACGATGCGATTCCTCAGCGTTTGGGCCAACAGTCAATCTCCCGTCTGTGGCTAACTGGCCATGGAATCCTCATAGGGTCATAGGTAGCAAGTAGCCTGGCTCTTCCTCCCTCCCCGTACCCTTCACAGCCAGGCCATGGTTGATATCAGCATCGCACAGGGCACTCCTGAAGAGAGGATCTTCCTGGCCCGGAACTTAATAGAATCGCCCGCAACGGGCCTTGGTTTTAGCAGGTGCGGGAAGGGGCAGGGAATCTTCCAGCCAAAGTCGCCACTGAGAATTGAGTCTCTGACCGTAGGGCTGCGAATGTAGTCTAGAAAATTGAGATATATATCATGATATACTTCGCTTCGAGATTAAAAAAAGACGGGCGATCGAACGATATCAGAAATCGGGTTATCGGAGCGAGAATAGAGAGATATCAAGGAACACATCAAACCGCCGAATATCTCCAGCTCACCGAACACCGAATGACATATTTTGCCTCTCTCTCTTCCGAGGATTTTTTTCTTATTTTTTATTAGTCAGATTCTTTTTTTTTTTCAAAATTTTACACGTAAGCTGAAAGCAAGGATACTGGATAGAATGGATACAGAACGACACCCAGAAGCTCCGGGTTTACCCTTTTCTTCTCTTCTTCACAGCACAGCACACCAGCAGCCTTGATGCGATGCGACGCAACGCTTCAGTTTTGATTGTCTTGTCGATCGATGTTGCTCTCTCACCGACCCTGCGAAAGATAAATGAGAAAATGCACCCTAACACCCTTTCGATCTAGTCTTCTCTCTTCCCCCCTCTCCAGGCCAGGATGACCCATGCCAGGGGAAAAAGAGACACACAAGGAGGAGGAATCAAAAAACAGAGAGAGGGAGGAAAAAAGAGGAGAGGCAGACCCCCGTTTTCTCTCTGCTCTGAGAACCAGGATAGGATGGATGGTCGAAACCTGGTTCATGTGACAGTCGTCGTAGCACTGAACCAGGGAATTGTTGCTGGAATAATCTCCTTTTGTGTCTTTCTTCGCTGTGAATAGCACACACCGGATTCCATAGATCTGGTGGAGCCGGCCGTGGAGAAAAAGGAGGGCGGCAGGAAAGAAGGGTTGGACTGGATTTAATGAGTGGTCGGTCCAACACGCAACTCAGAAAGAAATAGAAAATGCAACGCTGGGTGGACGAGGAACGACAAGTCCGGTCGAATCCAGTAGCCAGAGATCTCTCAAGACATACTGTATACTGTATTGTTCAGTAGTGTACATCACACTCCGTGCTCCGTATCTCCGTCGTGAAGTTGCACCTCTATCTCCAGACAAGGATTGCCTCTCGGAAGTGTATGACTTTTCCCCTCCATTTCTCTCTTATCTCGTCCACAGAACCCTGAACCTTGAACCCGTACGCGGGAAGACCAACGAGACGCTTCCCCTTCTTGTGCTAGCCCGGTGGTTTCTCTATTCTCTTTGTGCAAACCTTATGCCACTGTTTATTTAGCTGGTTATTCCCGTCAGATGGCTCCTAAGTTGGCCCATGACGATGAGACAAGCGCTCGTGGCTCCGTGCTAAGAGCCACAACACTTGCTCTTTGACGGAAAGAAAGGTAGACCTCGCGGCTTTGTGTTTCTCTCAAAGTGTTAGAATAGACAGACTACCCCCCCCCCCTCCCCTCTTTTCCCCAACTTGGACATCTCGGGATTTCTATTCGTGTACGAGGACATACAGGATACAGGTACAAAATAGCGTCGTATATCTGCTATATATGCACACGCCAACTAGTCCATGTGAAAACTTGGGACGAATGATGGAGACGGGGCCGAGTCCCTTCAAGGAACCAACAAAAACCCGCTTTCTTTGCCCCTTCTCTATGTAGGCACGATTGCGACAGTTTCGATGTTTAGTACGAGGGATTTTCTCGGTTGTTGAGAGATGGGGAGGGTCGTGCTTCAACCGCACGAAAAGAACAAGAAAAAAAGATTGATAGTATTTGCTGTGACGGCATGCGCAAGCGGAAAGGGGCATGGGGAGGAGGCGACTCTCCCGTCCATCCGTCTGTCGACATTTTCTATTTTTCTCGGCTCGCGAGCGAAACGACTCTATCGAGAGAAGGAAAGGAGTCCCTGGTCAGGAGTCAAACGCAGTGGGAGTTGGTGGCTGTTGTGGTTCCCTGGTTCTCTCTTTCACGATGATCTTCAGTGATATGGCATGCATGCAGGCTTGGCGAGAGGGAAGGGGGGAGAAACTCTCAACCCCTTCACGGTTGGAGCCATTCCCAGAAGTACTACTTCTATACTCGTACCAGTAAGTAAAAATAAAAATAAAAAATTAAGTTGACGTCCAGGGGCAACAACCCGTCCCCACGCAATCTCAACCAACAAAGCCGCTGGTCAGGGTTAAGATGTTTGAATTTCCGCCTGGTGCTATGCTTATCAGGACAGAACAAGGCATGAAGACAGCCTACTGTATAGTAGACAGGTGATCGTGTCGTGAAGAGATATCTACAGTACTGTATTGTAGATAGAAAAGAGGTTTTGAGGTTTCTGCATCCCCCTTCCCATCCATTAAACGTTTGGGACTAGGGCTTCATTCTTCTTGGTTTCTTTTCTGGATTTTCGGGTAAAACGTGGCTTCCCATCTCTTCTCTTCTCCCGGGTGATGAGAACAAACGTGGTGCTCGTCCATGTGTTTGTTTTCCGGCTCTTCCAGACTTGCATTCCAGTGCCATGTTGCCGCTGGCATACCGCCCGGGCTGATTTGCACTGAGGAGGCTAGAGACCAGCGGGCTACTCCAGAGCTGAGGAGAAGCACGGGCGGGAGGTATGGAAGCTAAACCCATCGTCAACGGCGTTTGACCAGATTGATACGCGTTTCCGAAAATGGGCTGGTTCCTCCGTTGTGAGCCGAGATATGATCATTTGTCGCTTTTGACCTGTCATATTTTCGGCGTTTTTGGCGTTGTCCGCCTTTGCCTTTGCTGTGCAGACCCAATCCCCCCCGGGCCGTTAATATGTGTTAGGATTAGGGGGGGAGAGTGCCTGTTTTTCTCTCTCCAGCTTCAGGAACACTCACAATGATGTTTTGTTTTGCATAACTCCATGTCACAAGAAACACAGAACCTCGAGGCTTTCGTCGACCTCGTAGGAATCTCGTGAGATGGGCGGCGGCGATGCGATATCCACAATAAAAGACAAAAAGACAGCCCGCCCGTCAAGAACCCTCCTGGGCCGCGATCTGAGGTTATATTCGCTTGTGCCATTTCTCTCTCCGGGTGCTGGTTCTCGTTGGGTCGAAAACTCCCCATACACAACCCTCCACCCCCAAAGAGACACCCTCCTTCGGAATCCTACTTGACACAAAACGGCAACATCGCCGTGGAGGGTTGGGTGGGTGGGAACAAAGGAACGCAAAATGAGGGAGGCTTGGAATATCTGGGGGTGTGAAGTCCAGGGAAAAGTAAGGTTTTTGGGTGGTGGTGGGTGGGCACAGGTCATGCCCGCAGGAACTGCAACACCACACCACACCACACCACACCACACCCACCCACAAAGAATCCTGCCAACCCCAACGCCGTATCACCGATATTTGGGGGATCTACCAGAGTACAGGATGTGCCGGCAAGAAATGCTCTGTGCTCTTAATAATCCCGCTGTCGAACCGAGAAGGTGGGGAGGCAGGGCAAACAACAGGTGAGATGGTGATCTGCCTACCGTTCGACGAGGAAGCAGCAGCAAAGCTGTTGTTAGTCATAGACAGAGCCGCTCAACTCACACACACACACACACTCTCTCTCTCTCTCTCCTGGTTCCAGGCCCGGTGGTTTGGCCTCTTCTACGGAGGACAACCAGCGCCAGAGACATTCAATACAAAGAGAGACTGGGGGTTGCTGTCTCTAACTGAGCGTGTGCAACTCACTCACGTCCCCGTTCTGGCCTCAATTGACACTTTCCTCAACCTAAAACCACCCATCGGGGGTCTTGTTCACCTTTGTGTGACAGGACTCACAGAGGGAGGCGCGTGTTCTGTCTGAACGAGCAGAGGCAAACGGGCCACGGGTGCATGTTTTGGCCCTTGTTCCGTGTCCTTTCTTCTTCTTCTTCTTCTTCTCCCACTCTCGATCTGGTCTAGGTATTGTTGGAGTATTCTCAACCGTGCTCTGGAAGACGCCGAGCTGAGATCTGCTGCTGGCGCTGTTCACTTCTCCCTGCGTGAAAGCTATAGCCAATCGTGCTTCCTCACGGCCTTTTGACAGCAGCTCGGCTCACACTTCACTCCGAGCCCTGAAAGGGTCCAGATAAACAGAGAGAGAGTTTACACAACACACACCATGCTGCTATTACGCTGCTATGGTTCGCTACAGGGGTGCACACACATAATTGCTGGAAAACCGCCGAAGAGGCATCGCCAAGGTCTGGCGTTTTGGTTTGGTTGCGGGCGCTCGGTACAGTGCGACCCCCACAGTGACCGACGCCGATCACTATGATACGGCGCACTCGGCGCACTGTTATAAACGAACGAGATATTGCATCCATAGTTATCGCGAGGATTGTGATTGCATATATGTCGCCTGCACCATATCTCCCATCCAAAGGCCATTAATACCTTTACTCGACCTTACATCTCCTGCACTGCTGAAGACGACGACAGGCCTGTCTCATTCATCATAATCTTCACTACCTTGAACAACCTGGAACTTGGAAATCGACAACCCCCCCCCTCGTCGGAAACGCGCTTTGCCCCCCCCCGTTCGTCGCGTTTGGTTCTGGCGTGATACAGTTTGTAAGTAAGTAAGTTGGTAATGAACACGGCTTGGCTTGGCCGGAGGTGTTCCGTGTCGGAGTCCGGATGAGTGTTGTAACTTCATGCCATGATCATAATCGGCCAGATATCTCTGTCTGGAGTTATGAATGGGCCCCGTCGGGGGTTGGCTAAGGCAAGTTGGTCATTTCTGGTAGGCATCGATGTCAGTGGCCCTGTGTTAGACTAGACGTTCCGATGCATTTTGTCGTCGAGATCCAGTTTGAGCATCACAAGGTCAGTTGACCCAGGATGTTGGGACAGAGACCAACCCTAACCCTAGAAACACGCATATCCCACCGGCACACCTCAACTCTGCGATAGTAGTGAAAGTGTGCATGTCTAGCCTTCACAAACATGCGAAGGAGAATGCACTGTAATACTGAAGCACAGTCATGGGAGTCTACACCCGACTCGGGCGTGGCGCATGAAATCACGGCAAAGTGTCCTCTCCGGGACAATATGCGCCTTTTCTTTCCAACCGCGGAATTCACTGCTCTACCCAACCTGTCGGTACTATCACAAGTAGTTGCCGCAGATTCCAAAGACACTTCGAGGGGAGAAGTTTACCGAAGAGCACTGTAATTTGGAGTCAGAGGCCCTGCCCACAGCACATCCGCCGAAGAGAGGCGAAATGGGATTCGTTCCGCGCTCCACTGCGATATGCTGAGGGGAGAGAGAACGAGAGGGAGAAGCAGACTGAGACACCGAGACATCCGGAACAGAGGAGAGAAATGAGAGTGACAGTAGGCCACTGGGAGATTGTGTCCCAGGAAACGAAAAAAAGAGCTGACACTGCCATGTTCTACCCCTCGACGCGCTTCTGTCACCTGGAGACAGTACTTATTCGTCACGGGGAGGATTTCACCGACACCGACGAAGAGAGAAACCCGTGCCTCCAGATGCAAATGCCACAAACCACGTACACGGATACAACAGTGCTTGGCACATCCAAATGTCTCTCACCCCGAGACCCGGCATTCCCGACTCCCACGCTGCCCAGTATCTTCTTGCTGTTTGCCGCTCGGGGTTCTCGTGTCTCACCCGCACGCACGCCCTCGACATGTTGTCTTTCTTTCCTTGCCTGCCAGACGCACCGCCGCCAAAGCTGGAGGGCAAGGAAGAACAGAGAAGCTCCTGTTCTGGCATCCTCCCGCGGCTTGTCTTCCTCTCTCTCCCTGCCGCCCGACGCTCGCTCTCTGGCGCCCGGATGAGTGTCTCACCCGTCCCTTAGGCGTGGCAGAGGCGAGAAGATTCACTGGGACTGGTTGGAGGGAGTCTATATGGGAAAAGGGGGGGGAGGAGACGGAGAGAACTGAGATGAGTGTCATTTTCCCACGCGTTCCGGGGAAGAGAAGTGAGGTGCCCAGCGTGAGGGCTCCTCAGGTTCCAACTGTGAGGCAGCCAAGGATCAAACACACTTTGTTGGCGGCCTGGACATTGCTGGCAGAAGGGACAGAGGAAGAGCAGGAGGAAAAGGGAAAATGTGTGTGTGTGTGTGTGTGTGCCTTCTCGCCGGGTTCCCACAGTCAGGTCACTGTGGTGACCTCACTGATTCTAGATTCCATAGACATGCAGTATATACGACGCAGCACACACTCGCATATATTAATCTCGGTAATAAACCCAGCAAGCCAGAAGAGCAGAAAAACGCCAACCACGCGAGCTTGGAAGCCACACTGCGTTACCTATATATATATATTACATAGTGCCGATAGATTACCGGCAGTCACTGTATATCTGGGCGGGCACGCCCTCTGCAGCAGATAGAATGGACAGAGACACTCTCTGGCCCCGGTGTCTTTCTCTCGTTGGGGAAGATATCGCCGATGTCAATCAAAGTGGGCGTGGCTATCCCACTCACCGTCCACCTTCAGGCTCTGTTATCCCGCCAGCTTGGGAAAGGAAGCCCGGGAAGCAAGAAGACCCAAAGGAACATGCAGAGACACTTGGGAAATCCCGAGGGATATACATACAGCGTGACATTTCTGTCCCTAAATATCCCTCCCGTGTTCTTCTCTGGATCAGAGTCCTATCTACTCTTATTTCTTCTCATTCGTCCTCGGTACCACAGCATCTTCCTTAATGCCGACATCGTTATGTATATTTCCCTCCTCAGACCGATCGCCAGCCGACTGGTACATCTGCACTTCCTCCCGCGCACATCTCCAGCTTTTCATTTATCCAGCCCGCCTTCGAGAGTATTCTTTCCAATCTACCGTCTGTCCCAGCGGAGATAGATTTGGTATAAAAAAAACAGGATCAAGCCCCGCGAAATCCAATTTATCCAGCCACGAGGAGGGAAGTTTGATTTGTTTCCGGGTGACCACATGAAAAGAGAGAAAATCGCCAGACCTACGCGCTGGGACACACCAATGGTTCTATGAACCCGCCTCAAGTTTCTGCGTCCTCTCATTTCTCAAGGGCCACTTTCAAACACTCTTGCTTTTGATTTTGTGTCTTCACGCCGGGCGCTTTTTGTGTGACGGAAATACCACACCCCCCCAAAAAACCTCGGCTACTAGAACGCAACCCGGACGTTTCAGCAGTCGTCGTGTATCACAGTACACTGGTGGTCGGTATCGCCACTCGTTCGTTCATCCTGAGATGTTTTCCAGGTCACACAGAGAGAAACTCCTGCCAACCTGCCCACCCATCCCAAAAGGGACCGGCCGTCCCAGCAGAGACGAGACATCGATAGAAACAGTGTGTGTCTGTACCTCCTACACCTGGGATAGAGAGGACCACGGGAAACGGTGGGTGAGCAAGAGTGGCCGAAGACGGTAGAATGAGCACCGGCCAGGTGTAGATCACCTCAGACTGTGTGCTTGTAGATAGATGCTCACAGCCACTGTACACGTCCACACTTCCGTTCGTCCTCGCTTCCTCACCTGAGAAGTCGAACCTCCCTCTGCCTCTCTCGTGTCCCCGTCACCCCCCTGCCCACCCCCCCTAAAGACCACTATAACTAGGGCAGCAAGAAGGACACAAGTGACACGGAGTGAAACGTTGGGGGCCCAAACAGAGACCGTCTTGAGAGGAAAGGTACACCAGAACGGTGTCCTTCCTCTCCGTCTGAACACACAGAGCGAACAAGAGAGAACGAGGAGAACGAGAAGAGCAGGAGATCGCTAGAGCGTTCAACTGTGATATGTGGGAAATCGCACTCCTCGCTCATCATGACGTTTCTCTCTCTCACATCAACCTCTTCTGGTCCTCTCTAATCCTCGGAGAATAGCATATTCGGGGGCGTCTGTCTGGTGCTCGGGACGCACTCACTTAACCTGCATTGTCAAGATGAACTCATCAAGCACACACACACACACACACAGACACACACACATACAAACCCAAATGGCACTGTAAAAAAAAAAAAAGAAACCCCCAAACCACTCAACCACCTGTACTCGGCAAAAGACAAACGTGCAATCCAATCCTCAAAGGAACATGTGAATTTTGTTTAGAAATTATTCATTCCCTTTCCCTCATACTCCTTCCGTCCAAAGGTTCCCCCCCTCCAAAAAAAAATTCTGGATCGTTGTGCTAATCCGTTAAAAACCCCCTCTTCTCGTCATAAAATAGTAATAAAAAAGATGTGTACATACACTTGCGATGTGTGTGCCGTCGAAGCAAGAAAAACAAAAAGGAACCCCAAGGAGAAAAAAAAAGGGGGGGAGACAAACAGGGGCAAGAAAACCAAAGTCGTAGAAAGGCGAAAGAAAAAACAGGCAAAAGAAAAGGTCGAACAGACATCGACTGGTCATAAGAAGAGAAGAATAGTAGAAGAAACAGAAAAAAAGGCCGTGTCATCCCGCGCTTATGTATGTATCCTTTTCATTTCAAGAACACCTTTCCCTCCCCAGCAAACCCAAAATATTAAAGCTTCCACCACTGACTCGTCAAACCACTCGGAGTTAGAAAGACTTGACTGAAATGTATCAAATCTTGCTGACTGAAGATAAAAAACACCACATCACAGATGCTAGTAAACATCTATAACACAATCCCTGCGTTTTAAGTAGCCACTGCCGGCGCGACCGGCGGCAGAGCGGCTTCTCCAACCTCCTCGACAACCGCCGGGCGGGTTCCCGGGAAGATATACTGGGAAACGAAAGCCAGAACAACCGTCACGAGTTCCGTGGCCCTCTGCGGGTAGTAGTGGTAGAACATTGCACTGGCCATGCAGATAAGCAGGGGGATCTGGAGTGGAAGAGAAAATGATGTTAGTGCTTCGGAATACAAAACGATATATATCGAGAGAGAAACGAGAGAACATACCCAGACCAGGAACAGGTTCTTGTCCCGGCTCAACCGCTTGAAATTCTCCTCGTGCACCCGCAGGAAGTTGGCCTGCTGTTCCTTCGTGATCGCATGCTTGCGACCAATCGTCAGAATAGCCTTGTCGGCTTCGGCTGACGATTCCGGCTCAACACCGCCGTCATCCGTCGTGCTTTCATGCACGCTGTCGGTATCTGCCGCTGTCGATGCCGCGCCGTCTGCCACCGCAACCTCTTGGTTCATGGCATCCTTGATGTCGCGCATGCGCATGGCCGCCTCTTCTGACGACCGGGGCTTGCTGTCGGGGTCCTTGTTATTGCCGCCGGCATTGTTGTCCCGGCTCGGGAAGATGTCGTCGTATGCAGGCGGGAGTGCCGCGTTCGAGTTCATCATGTACGAGCTCAGGTCCCACCAGCCACGATGGTCACCGCCGCCCGGAGCACTCGTGTCGTCAGGGTTCTCGGGCCGCGACATGCCAGGCACAAACGCCGCCAGACGCCGCATCAGTTGCGCCGACTGCATATACGCCTGGTAGTCAGGAAGCATAGGCATGACAGGGAGGGGTAGAATCTGCGGCATTTGGGGGAACTGCGGGAACTGTGGAAGGTTCTGAAGGTGGCCAGCCATGCTCTGCTGCATCTGGTGGAAGCGCGTAGCAAACTGATCCCGGAGGGCTGGAGACCCAACGGTTGGAGTAGCCTCGCCTTCTAGCACACCCGAGTCCGCAAGCTTCAGGTCGGGTTTAGTGTCTCGCGCCAGTTCGTGCACCGCAGTGCTGCGACGGCGCATCTGCAACCACGGACTCTGCTCATCGTCGTCGCTGCCAGCGTCGTCGTCTTCGTATGCTGAGTACTCCGGGCTCTCGGCGCCGGGGTCGCTAGGCGGAGGAATGGGAATACGGGTGCGCGCCGGGGCCGTCTTGACCTGGACCACCGGCTCAAACATCGACTGAATAGATGTGGCGCTGTTGGTCCGGCTATACACAGATCCAGCACTGCGCGACCGCGCGTGGTGAGCCTCGCGACGGAGATCGAAGATGATGCCAGGATCGGACGCAACTTCGGCTACGGTAAGGCCAGACAAGCTCCGGATGGTGGGGTCAGCACGGGCGTTGATGAGACGACGGACAATCTCAGGGTATCCGTTTATGGCGGCGAAGTGCAAAGGGGTGAATCCACCGCAATCCCGCGCGTCAGGGTTTGCGCTGCGCGCGAGCAGACCAGCCACTAACCGGTTGAGCCCCAGAGAGCAGGCAAGGTGAAGAATGGTGTGACCAGAGGGGCGGCGGTAATCGAACTTGGCCGGATAAGGGCTGTCGTCAAGATCGATAAGCTCCAGACACTTCATCAATGTCAGTTCAAGCTCGCCACGCGACATCTGGTAGTTCACGCCTCCCGGTCCTTGTCTGGAGCCGGAACCGTTGATCGAGTCCCAGTTACGCTTGTCATCCTTGAGTAGTCGGCGAGCCACATCAGTAAGATCCTCCATCGAGCCATTCATCTTCGAGCTAAGAATCGAAAGGGCCATGCGGATGATCTGGTCTTCGTTGTCGTCGAAGTACTTGTAAGTAGCCTGCGGGTTCTGGATTCTCGGAATGTGATGCAGAGCCGGATCGAACCGCGTGGTGACCTGAACGACGGTGGCCATTGCTGACGGAGGAACGGTGCAAACAAGGCACGTTTCTCCCCAGAGCGTAGTAGTGGATGCTTCACAATCACCAAACATGATATGGACACCAGGACGGAATCCTTGACCCAGAATCGACACCTCAGTGCCACCGTTCTTAGAACCTTCATTAGGAACGACCTTCTGAATGAACGGCGTAGGCATGTTCATATTCGGAAGCTCTATCGGGCTCATGCTATGCGTTTGAAGAGATTGCTGCATGGCACTGATGGAATTGCGGAATGCTCCAGGGCTTGGTGCCCGGCTCGGATGAGTTGACGAAGGGCCCGAAAACAGAGGCATCATAGGCATGCTATCGACACCATCTCCACGAAGGTTGGGGCTAAAGAAGCCAAGATCTTCACGAATCGGTGTGGTGACCTGGGGACCAAGGAAGGCAGGCATGCTGGCGTTGGCTCCAAAGGTTGGCGGTTGATTGGATGAGAACGAGATAATCGAGGTGGCAGGGCTGAACGGCGAAACTCCGGCGGTCGAAACAGGACTGGAGAGGTGGGCCTGCTTCTGAGACTGTTGAGATTGATGCTGTTGTTGTTGGTGAAGAGACTGAGGTAGTTGTTGGTGTACTTGGGGCGGAGATATAGATTGCTTCAGGATTGGCGACGAGACTTCCAGAGGAGTCATGGCCATAATCATGGGGATTCTCGAGCTGGTTGATTTGCGCTTCTTCGAAGACGGTCCGGCAAGACTGTTGGGAGAAGCAGGCCGCGAGAGGTTCCGGGCAATACTGGCCGCTGACTGCTGTTGGGCAAGCAATTTGGCAGATGATATAGGAGGAGAAACTGAAGAGACGGGTGCGGAAGCAGTGGTCTGACCACCCAGAGTCTGAAGATCGGAGCTGGAGTGGGACAAACGGAACTGTTTGGTGGCGGGGGCAGTTGTGCTTGCAGCGGTGGCGGGCTCGGGATTCTCCGAGGCGGAGGGCGGAACGTGGGTCTTGTGGTCGTCGGTAATCATGATGGGAGGGGACATTTGCTGGGCGATCATGTTGCCAAGGTGGTCTCTCACGGTAAAGATGACCTGGAAACCCATCTTTTCACCATGGTGGCGGCAGTAGCAGGCAATACGCATAGGAATACTCACCTGCCACCGGTCCTTGTAGTCCCCGTCGTCAATAGGGGCCCAATCGATGACTTCGGTGGTGTTGAAGACGACTACCCGCAAGCTTTCGTTTTCCCGCCACAAGTCCTCTTCGTCGGCCTTCTTGACCTTCTTTCTCGCAGCCCGCTTGCGTTCTCGGGAAATACAACCGCCACAGATCATCACCTCGCCGCCATTCTTCACGTGGTCCTCGTCAGCCTCAGTAAGGGGGGGCCGCGGATCTGAAGGTGGCGAGGGATGGAGGCGGTCCAAGGCGCGTTTGCAGGCCCGCCGCAGATTTTCAGGGTTCTGCATGGCGCTCGTGCACACGATCATGGTATACAACTCTAGGGTGTCTGGAGTGGGTTGATGAGGCGGTTTTGATAATAGCTTTGGCTTGGAAATAGTGTGAGTGGGAAGATGTAGCTTGGTTACTCCAGGCGGCAGGGCGGACAAGGACATTTTGAGAGGAATCTGAGTTTCCACACGGCTTTTTGATGGCGAAGGATGGATTTTCAAGTTGATCCCGATGGCTTCGTTTGTGAAGCTGGCGGACGGATACGAGGGGAGAACAGGAGTGGCGGCATCCGAGTTCTTAAGGGACTGAGGCGGGCTGGGGAAAAGCTGGGTGGCCGAGGCGGCGTTCTTCGATACTGCCGAAGGTTGGCGAGGTACTGAACTAGCGGTCCGCGAACTAGAGCTGAACTCGCGGAAGTGGTCGGCGGTGTTACTCTGGTCATTGTCAAGAGGTGTGTTGACGGGGACGTGAGAGTTTGGCGACGGAAGGAAGTTCGTAGGCGGGCATCCGGTCATGGGGGAAACTTCTCGGGACATGGAGCCGTTTGGCAGACTCTGCATGAATGAAAAGCCCTAGGAATTGGGTTGAAAGTCGGTTAGCAAAGAAAAGAAAACACATGGACGAACCGGATTGGAAAGCAAGCCGTTTGATAGGACAAATACAACGGGGAGGAAGAAAACCTACAGATTGTGCGACGTCCTGCAGATCGTTGGGAGGGGTGTTTGCATCCATTACTGGACCACCGGAGAAGTTTATTGCATTTGGACTACTGGAGGCACTCTCAAAGTCGAAGGCCTCGCTCATGAACTGTTCGCTCTCGGGAGGCACATAATTAAACATGAGTTGACTACTGCTGTTCAGGTTGTGGTGAGCAGCAGTGACGGCGGCAGCGGCAGCAATAGCAGCGGGGTCGGTCGGCATGGAATGGTGACCATGGGCTGAAGATTGGTGATGCAACGAGGGGCGGCCCAGGACAATCGAACCTGACGAAGTTGTCGGGGTTTTCGTAGGCGACGAGTCACTCATGTCGCGTTTGGATGAAGCCGAGTCGGACGACGAATCTTGGTAAGAGTCGGGGTTGAACTCGGGGGTGTCTCCGTCAACGGCGATGGAGAAGTCTGGAGAGAGAGAGTTGGCAAAGAGGGCCTTGGGGCTTTCCATAGAGGCATCGAGAGAGTCCATAGCGTCCAGGTCTTCGAGGGAAGGATCAAAATTGTCTAGGTTGAAGGAGTAGTCCCGGATGGACATACCCCCAATGGAAACGTCGTCCATGACTTCACACGACGGGGCTGGAGGCGGCACCCAATGTCGTCATGGACGGGAGTCAGGCAGAGAAGCCCCCAATGGAGGGAAGCGGGCGGAAGCGGAGTCGGAGGTTCTGGACGTTGAAGACCAACAATATGCGGGAGTCGAGTGTCTAGGAGCGATACAAGCTATTGTCGGGAATCCGGAAAGTTACGGGGCCGGAATATCGGAGACAAGAGGACCGAGGTGGGAAAGGCCGAGGGAAGCACACGCGAAGGCGAAATACGCAGAAAACAAAGGGGACAAATTATAAAAATAGGATAAAAACTTCTGGAAATAAATGAGTATCTCCTGCGAAAATAACAGATTACAGGAGAGTGCGAGGTTGAAGTCGCAGGATTATTTGTTCAGATCGTGAAAAGGCTGGAGGAAGCAGAAAAATTAGATCTGAAAAGAGGAAAAAAAAAGTGTTGGGGCAGAGACAACTTTGTGGATGACAGAGGGGGAAGAAGACGTTGGAAGCCAGAGGCTAAAGCCAAAAAGAAAATTAGAGAGAGGATGAGACAGCGAAAAAAGAGGAATATAGTGAGAGAAATGGAGTGAGAGAGGCTGGTTACAGGCCCGGGTAGGGCAGAGTTTTGAAAGGAAAAAAGGGAGGAGAGTGTAAGACTTCGAGATCACAGAAGCATAGAAGAGAGGAAGGGAAAGAAAAAAAAGAGCGAAGATAAACCGAGATCGGGAGCGACAAAGAAGGAGAGTGAGAAGAAGACACCCAAGAAAAGTCGCGAGACGTGATCTTGAGATGTTGAGAGATGGAGATGTGTTGATAGAAGCAGAGAGAGGAAAAGGAAGAAAAAGGGTGGAGGAGATAATTGGTGACGACTGACGACTGACGACTCGTTTTTTTTTTGCTTGTGGGAAGGGGGGGGGTCCTCAGGCACAGAGAAAAAGAAAAACAAAAAAGAAAAGAAAAAATCGTGTGGCTCTTGCGCAAAAGAGGTCGTTGGCCAATCAGGGGAAAGAAGAGAAAGTACTAGGTACGATGGACAGTCTGGGTAAGAAGGTGGCAAAACTTGGTACTGGATACATCGGCTAATTTGCCCAGTCAGCAGACAACAGTATCCTACAGTCCATAGTCGTCCTCGCGGCTTGGGACTTTTACGAGCGAGCTAGACGCGTACAGTAGACATAAAACACATACAACACATGCATATCAAGGTGTGTATAATGGGGACCTTGGACATTGTCTGTATGGGCATTAATACTCAGAACACACCTGCTTTTTTCTCACGGTTGTGTTAACGGGAATGTGGTGATGAAGGGGGACAAACGCAAGGGAGGGAAAAAAGGCGGTGGAGAGACAGAGAGGGAAAAAGGAGAAGTTCCTCCCAAAAGCCATGCGAGTGTACCTTTTTGGTGCTGGATCCTAGCGCTTGGTACATCCGATCCACCTCCCAAAAGCAGCATGCCCGCTAAACCCAACTCCGCTTAGTCAGGCCAGCCGTAGTCCTCTATTGGTTGAGGCTGGGTTCATGACCCAACGTCCCTGGAGGAAGACTTGGAGATTTTTATGCCCTCACATCACAGGGACTCCGTCGAAGAACCCAAACGGGTCAATTTTGAATTACTCGAAAATGGAACCCAAAAACCTTGGTACGTGTCGGGTCTTGGCTTGCAGGGCTCGATTTCAAGGTTCCTTTACAGTACTTATACACTTGCCTTACTGAGTGAGCAGCAGGTGGAGCGGCCTGTGGTGTTTGTTTAGGGGGCCCCGTATAAACGAACCACCCCTGGCTCCTTGCCGATGTTCCGTGAACAGGAAGAGAAGAAGAAAACAGAAGAGGTGGAAGCGAAGGCAAAAGGGTTCTGGAGTTGTGCGCCTTTTCTCCTTCTCTTTGATTCGTCGATAACATTGCTCCTATAACAAGTGCGAAAGTCGCTATGGAGCACTCTTCAATTCTGTATCTCCTCCGAGAAGGAGGCGGGTACATACGGGAGGACGACGACCCTAACTTCATTCCCTCACGCAGTGTTTTTGTGGATGGCATCTATCTAGGTAGTATATAATGGACTCGTTGGATGTAGGAGCGAGGCAATGTCGGTGAAGACATGCTAACGGGCCATGTTGACGGGACTCTGCAGCGATATATTGCCAACTCCTCAACTCAGCCGTGTGCAAAACGGGGATAGCATGTCTCTGATAGCCTTATACGCCGTGAAGTTACATATGATCGGTCGGAAACCTCTATATGTAAAGCCGGATCGTCTTTCTTTCTTCACCGTGTTTACGGGACATCCTCTGCACAACTCAACACCAGCTTAGCAGTAACTTGATCACACCTCCGTATAGGACGTTGTAATGCTCATACCTGCCCGGGAATATTTGCAGCCCATTATCACAAGACTTTCCTCTGCTCGACGATCACCATTACCTTGTTTCTTTCCCTCGTCCTTCGCGAGCCACTCATTTCAACGACACAGAGAGACATTTGTCTCACATTCAAAAGAAGCCTCCCCCGCCTTGCACACATGATTATCGGCCAAGTCATTAGAGAAGAGGAGAACGCCCAAGGTTAGGGAGCCCAGAGAAAGACATTGTCCCACTCCGTCTCTCTCTCTGTTCTCGTCTTCAGTCAGCAGCTTGCTATTTCTCCCCCCGCTCTACTCAACCTCTTAGTGGAGGAAAACTAACTCAAACATATACCCACCACCTTAGAGTTTGTTTTACTCTCAGACATGATGGTGAAAAGAAAGAAAAAACAATTAGTGGCCCAGTTTTTGTTTCGTTCTTCGTCTTCCTGTTCCACTCGGGCTTCTCTCCTCTCTTTCGTTTCCCCGCGGAACCCAGACTAGACGGACATACCTCTCTCCCACCCACGAAAGAAAGGGAGCAACAGCGGAAAGTAATCCATGATATGTGGATTCTATCTCCCTCAGTCTGATTTCCCCCCTCGTTCCATCCTCCCTCTTGATTGAGCCAATTTAAACGTAAATGTTTCTCACCGAGACTGACCGAGAAAAGACCCTTAGAAGTCGACGTACTGCTCAACATATTGTAAAAGTGACAAACCTCGCCGAAGCGCGAGAAGGCTGCCACGGCATTCCAGTTGCCCCTAGTTCGGCCGATGAGAAGGATGAACGGGCGCGAAAAAAAGAAAGATAAAGGAAGCACACCCAAAATTCCAGATGACCCGGCCATGTGAGGGACACGGCATGTGTGTGTAGGCGCGGGTGAAATTCTCTTCCTCTGTTCTTGGGGGCCGTTTTTGTATCTAGCTGCTACCCACTCTCATATCATGTATGGCTCACCCATGCCAACACAACACAACATACAGCCCAGTCTGATCTCAATCCTCCTGCAAGTCTCTTGTGCGTGCCAGCATGGCGTGCTCTGTTTCTACCAGTATCCCCGCTCTCTCGCTTCAAATATCGTACATAAAGGAAGGTAGTCTCCCCACCATGTCTCTCTGTGCTTCAGCCTCCCCCATACAGCACCTCAGGCAGCCGAAAAACGCAAAACAGAGCTGGCTATAGCTTCAACGCTCGGAGAATTCCTGAACTGGATCCTCCCAGATAGCCCGGTGGAAAGCGATACTCCGAACATGTAGCTCGGCCCTGACTCTGATCAAGTTGCACACACCAGTCCACAACGGCCGCGAGAAACATGAAAAGAAAAGAAAATCAAAATGTCCGTCCCTCCCGCGAGGAGAGGGGAATGGACTGTACCTGTACACACACGCGAGAACCTCTCTTCCGAGGCCAGCCAAACTCTATTTGCGCCAAAAGGGGGTTTTACGTGTCCATGACAGCGGACATGGCGTTATTTCTCGGTTGCCTCGTGTCAATGGCCCAGACCAGGCACCTTTTCCCAATGGTTCATATCTCTAGCTTTCATCCATCACTATCTTGTTGGTCGACCAATCTATCCTCGCCTGCATACATGTATGTGTGTGCCACACTTCCACGTTCCCGTTCCACAGCACCGAGTGTTATCTTTCTTCTTTCTTTCTCAAGCCCGCCCGGATGCGAGCCGGCTCTACCACAGACCGGCAGCTAGACCAATGCGGAACTGCTGAGTGTTGCTTGATAACCACACACACGCACCCAAAGAGCTGACTATCCATTCCCGGCTGTCCCAATGGCACGATACCTGATAAACAGGCGAACCATCAAGCTTGAACCAGTGGGAAAGCCAACACCGTCGACATGCGCCACCCGCCAATCAAGGGAAGTTTTCTTGCGCACACCATTCCAAGTTGATTCGTCAAACCGCGAATTGCAGTGATCTCGGATAAACGAGGAGGGGCCGTTGTGTTTTTCCCTATCTCCCGGGCTTTGCCCCGAAAACACGCCGCCTCGCTTGAGGAAAAAGCGCCTTCAAGTCTCGAACCAGCCTCATGCAGAGAGATACGGTGTTCGTACAAAGAATATGGCTGTCTGGAATTAGTCAACGGTTGGCTATCTGCCGGGTTCTCGGCGCTACACGGGGAAAGAACAGCCGCATACCCACGGCGCCGTGTTTGTTTCTTTGGAACACAGCTGGTGGTTGGACCCAGCCATATCTTCCCCCTTGGAACGAGGCTCTCTATCTGTCCCCTCTCGCTCAATTGATTCCAAGCACACACGGAGAGAGGACCTTGTATTATAGCGAAGAGCCTCAGAAATGGAACCCTACTATTTTATAAATATGCATGGCAGGGGTGGGTCAACCCTTATTCCAAAGAGTGCCCACCACCACAGAGTCACTGTACTCAAACGAAATTCTTTTGTATGAACTCCGATTCAACACGACTCAAAGAGAAGCTGGACCATCTCAACTATTCTCTAGGTACTCGTTACCATATTCTAGAAGGCACCATCACAGCTCTCCAGCACATGCGCACGCTAAACACAAGAGCTGTCAGCCAGGTGATCCCACCAAGGCGCCGAAGAACGCGTAGACCAAGCCGAAAACCAGAAGCGTCGTCCTGTGATCCTAGATCACCAGAACATCCACAACAAGGCACCTTTGAAACTCAAAATCCGTGTTGTCCCAACAAACCTCGTTCCTTGCTGAAACCCTCACGAATCCCGCCTCGGGGGGTTTCCCTCATAGCCTTTCTTTCGGAGCGACGGGCTAATTCTAAACGGACAGAATCCTAGTCAAGAGCCCGGTCTGACACGGTGACGACACCGGCGATCGCGCAAGCTTTCTTCTCCAGGCTTCCATATTTCTGGAATTTCCAAAAACCACAACGTCTCAACAAAAACACTCAGTACATTCATCCTCCGTCTCTAATGGCTGATCTGTCCTTAAAACTCGGACTTATACTAGACAGAAAAAAAAAGAGCTGGAGATTTTCACAAGCCTGTACCAGCCATCTGGAAGGCTGTACAGATTCAAGAGAAAAAGAAACCAAGACCGCACTCATACTAAACCGCGGCTTCACTTCCGGTGTAAGGGAGCCTCCGTCTGTCTGGCTGCCCTTAGCATCGACCATAACCCTTCTACCTCTTCACCGGAATCACATACAAAACCCACGCCCCCAGGGACACGGAGACACTGCTGGACCTATTTAGTCGTCCAGAGCAAATGGGTATGAGGAAAAACTGGCTCACCATTGGCCGAGACACAACGCTGTGAACTACACATACAATATCTCACCAAGCTTATCTCAAATCAGACCACGATGGAAGAAGGGCTGAAAGGAAGAATCTTCATTATCTCCGCTCTGGCCGCGGACTTAGAAAACAAAAAGGCGGAACACGTTGGACACGGCAGAGGGAGAAACAAGAGGAACCTAGACGCGATTCACTGCTTTGAACGGCCACAGAGAAGGGTTGACTCGAGATACACAGTATATGAGGAGGGCGGGCACCCGACCGTCTTCTATTTCTGTGTGTTTGCAATGCGGACAAACTCACACCAAGACGAACCTTCCACCACAAACCCAAACCGCAGCGTGAAAGCATGCATCCGCCCCCGTATGCCGGGTTTTTTTTTCGAGATGCACCGCCAGATATACCAAATAGCACGAAAAACAAGACGCAAGAAAGTAACACACGCATAACCATCAGCTGTGGAGCCTGGTACAGACCACGCACAGCTGTCCTTTCCATGAAATAAGGGAGTAAGGCAAGCCAAAAACATGGGGAGGGGAATCAAGAGAACACATACTGTCTGGAGGCCGAAGACCACGAATAAGCAAAAAGAAAACGAAAGAAATTCAGAAGAAGAAAAATGGAAAAAAAGATTATAAAAAAATGCACTGCTTCACTGCAGAGAACAGAACACACGCGCAGGCATAGGCAGATACAAAGCTAGTAGTTAAAAATCGACGAAAGCAAGAGAAGACGCAAGAGGGATTAAAAAAAAAGCAATATGGAACACACGCTGCCAGGAAGACTGGAACTCAAGGTCGAGAGTGATAAGGATAGAACGAAGAAGGGTGAAAACAGAAGGAGAAGCTCATAAGGCGATCATAAGAAAGAGAGAAAGAAAAAAAAGAAGATCCAGACCGACGGGAACCAGTATCACCGGATACTAGAGGAGGCTGTGACACAGCTGCTCCTTCTAGGCGTTGCTTCACATCAACGCACCTCTCACTGCCAAATTATCCGCCGCAATGTTCCCCGGCTCGCCGGCATGGCCTTTGACCCACTGGAACTCGGTGCGGCCGCCCCGGTTCTCGCGATCCGTCTTCTTGGCCAGGATCGCCTTGACCAGGTCCTGGTTCTTGACCACCTCGCCGTTGGTCGCCACCCACCCCTTCTTCTCCCACGACTTCCACCACGTCGTCACGCAGTTGATCGAGTACTGGCTGTCGGTGTGGATAATCACCTTGGCCTCCAGCGGTACGATTTGCAGCGCCCGCAGAACGGCTGTTAGCTCGGCGCGCTGGTTGGTCTGGATCTCGCCCTTCAGTCTCTCGGAGACGTTTCTGTAGGATGCGCCAAAATTGAATTCAAAGTCAGTAAAGTCGAAATGAAGGCAGACAGGATAACCTATCTAGCGACAAAAGCAACCATTGAGTAAAAGGCTTACCGAGGATCATTAGGCCCGAAATATACACCGACTCCTGCTGAAGCACCCTTCGTGCCGTTTCTTAGACTACTACCATCCGTGTAGATCTTGATATACCCGGCGCGTGGATCGGCGCGTGACGCAGGTGTGGCGGCAGCTTTGCGCAACGCAGCAGCCGATCGGCTGGTAACAGGCGTTACATCATCTTCCTCATCGTCGTCCTCGGCATCTTCGTCGTCATCGCCATCATCCTCCTCCACATTTTTGCCAAGAACAGACGCGATGGTCTCGGGTGAGCCCCATTGCTTGATGAACTCCACTGCTCCGGCGCGAGTATCGAACTTCTTGTACTTGGGACCCGAGGCGCCGCGGATGGCATCACTGACCGAGTCCCAGTCGGTAAATATACCGGTAACACGGGCACGCGCAACTGCGTAGTATCGTTCGGGCTCGGGGCCTTGCGCCGAAGTTTTGGGGTTTTCGCCAGCAACGAAAGCTTCAGCGTCTTGTCGAGAAAGGAACGACTTGACTGTAAAACGAAGGGAAGAAAAAACAAGTGGCAGGTTAGCTTCCAATGCTTCGTATGGATACTAGGCCAGCGTCCAGGAAGTGGACCAACTTACAGACAGCTCCCTTGAAGCCCGTAATTTGCCGGCTGCAGTCCTGCCAGTTCAGATAAACGCCGCACTTCCTGCCCACGCGGACAGCGTAATATTTCTGCATTCCCGGGTCCATCTTGCGCTTCTTGGAGGACGGAGCATGCGCGCCGGCGATCGTGATAGCAGGGAAATCTCGGGACCGTTTGCTGCTCATTGAGGCGACGAGAGCAATGAACGACGAAAAGAGGGAGACTGCGGACGACGGACTGTCGGGCGAAATGGGCGGGGCAAAAATCGACGGCCGCTGCGCTGTCGAGAATGCAACTGCAGATGCGGGTGCGGGGGCGAACAGCGAGGGTGCAGCAGCAGGAGCTGCTGCTACTCCTACTGGTGTTGCTCGTGTTGTTGCTGCTGCGGTTGGGTTTGGCTCCTGGCGGCGTCCGGGCGCGCGCAAGGTGGCTGCATGAGCCACGTCAACAAGAGTGTGGAGGTAGGGCCAATAGGAGGGACCAGTCCGCGTTGGCGGAACTGTAGGAACGACGGCGAATGTAACGGGACGAAGAGGTGGTCTCGGTGATCGGCGACGAAGAAGGGGAAACGTGATGACCTTTCGTAGTATTGACGGGCTGGTGAAGTAGTTGTTTCTGGGGGCGTGCTTTTTGGTTTGGATCCGAGACAGGCAAGGCCGACAAATAAAACAAAGAGGTCAACTGGCTGATAACAAATGCCCAGATATAATTTCACAGGAAATCGGTCGGCCAGGGATTTTCGGTCCAACGCGCGTAAGTATTAAGAAATCGTATGTAACGGGACTCTGTATATCAGGAGGATGACTGCCGATGATATGCGAACGATCCGAGTTCAACTAACGAATAGAAGCCGGGTCAAGACGTAAGTTTAGAGGGAGAGAGAGAGAAAGGCAGATAGCAACTGAGCATAAGAAAGAAGAAGAGAAGTGAGCGAATCCAATTCAAGGTACACGTAGCCTCAGAATTCGATTTGGTAGTAAACTCAGAGAGAGTAAATCCAGTTTTAGAAGCAGAACTTTAATCCAAGAAACGTGACTGGCACGAGCATAAAAGAGAACCATAGAAAATTAGGGAAGAAGAGAAGAAAAAAAGGATGTGACGCATCAAGAGAGGAGGTCGGGGGAGATGAAGAGATGAGAAGAAAAAAAAAGGTAAGGGGGGGTGGAATTTTTTTTCT
>LNGL01000003.1:924373-939093 GCA_001510565.1 Knoxdaviesia proteae
GGGGGGGGGGGGGGGGGGGGGGGGGGGCCTTCCTCTTTAAGATGTTTGTTGTTTTTACATCGCACATAGAGAAAACCTGGTTCGCCCCAAAATTCGAAGATGGTGGAGTCAGGAGGGAAGATTTACAGGTGGCAGCACCTGCCAGTATAGTGGGTTTTAGGGGCAGTAAAAAGATCCCAGGGGCTTAGTGCCCCTGAAACACAGGAACCATGAACTCAAAGCCCACTAAAAAGCCCTTCTTCTAATCCTTAGATATATGAACATCCCCAAGTGTAAAGGCATATATCACTATGAGAGCATCTTTATATTTTCTTCAAAGATGTATTTATTCACAGATAATGCACCTAGATAATTATGGAATTAAGTTCTTTTTTTCTATCCTCTCTCTATGATGACCTAGACTTAAAAAAACAAAACTAGAAAATGAAGGAGAGAATCAAAAACCCTTTCTAAAAGTTATGAGGACTATCTAACTCCTCGTTGTTAATAAGATTAGGCATTCAGGGAGATAACAAAGGATAGGGAATATGAAGGGAAAGTAGGAAAGAGAGAAACACGATCCAGTCCCTATAATGAAGGGGGACTATCTTGCTATGCACATCACGGCCAGACATACATACTCTTGTAGTGTCAGGCTAATAAAGGAGGCAGAGCAAACAAGGAAGAAGGAATTTAAGAAGAGGAGACAGTAAATGGAAAAAAGGGGAAACAGGAACATGAATTGAAACAGAATGGGGAAAGACAATTCATGAATAGGGTCTTGATGATTGAAAAGCTAGTGAGGAGAAGAAGAAACTCCAGGGGACAGCATTGCTAAAGCTCAAGACCATAACTAAGGAGAATTCATAAGGGCGTTAAGAGTTCATCACTGGGAAAAGAGAAGAAAAGAGGTAACCACGAGATGGAGAGCAAACAGCCGGTCAGGAAAACAACACCGGCCAGAGCGAGATGGCCATCGTATGCCCATTTAAGCATGGAACTGGTTGGGCACAGGGGGAAGCTCGGGACCCTTCTCGGTCTGCTCCCACTCCCACGCCAGGCAACTCCAGTTGAGCTCGCGTCTCCAGAAAAGGCCCAGCCCGCGGCCGGCATTGCAGTTTGCCAAGTCAGGATGGCCATGGCCGCGTTCTTCCGAGCAGAACCCGCCCGTAAGAGGCATTCGCCGGCAGAAGACCACTCTTCCCATGCGAGAATGAAGTATGCCCATTGAACACTGGATGCAGGGTTCGTGGGTCAGGTACAGCTCCAGCCCATGGCAAAGGTAGCCGTCCGGACTCGGGTGTTCTTCATCCCAAATCACCTTCTCCTCTTCAAGCAGGGGCGAGTCCTGGAACGGGTCGTGGCTCAGGTGAATGTCCAGCGGGAGCAGCACCTTCTCCCGTCGCTCAATGCGCACGAGCTTCTGCGCAACCATGCTGATGGCCCGGAGCGCAGAGTGCGCCATGGGATTTCCAGTCTTCGACGCCGTCACGTTGCCGACCCAGCGAGCATCACCGGCAATGCCAATGAGCTTGACTTTTCCCTCCCAGCGCTGCACAATCACCGCTCCCATCGGCTCTCCAATTCCGGCCGCGTCGGCGCTCTGCGCAACCTGGTGAGCAAGTGCCATCCAGTAGCGAGCATCGGGCTCGATTTCGGCCGTCGATCGGGTGAGGACGCTAGGGTGGGGGCCAAGAGGGTTATTCTTTCGGTAAAGCGTCGGCCAGAACTGGGCAGTCCACAGCGCAGCCTGGATCTGCGAAGTCGGCGGGTTTCTCGGAATCGACACCTTCTGCACAAAAAGCTCTTGCTCCTGGCCGAGAATCGATTGCATGCTCGCGGTGATTCTATTCAGTGTCAGTTCTCGTTCTTCGCCCAGGAGAATGTACATGTAGTTCGATTTTCCGGTGTGGGCGGTCCGACCAGCCACAGAATCGTTCATGAACCGCGTCTTCAGATGAGCCGGCAGATCGCCAGGCTTCGCGCAGCGCCGCAGGTGAGGCAGGTTCTTAATATTATCTTCGCCAAGGAGGTGCTTCAGCGAGCTAAGGAGTTTCAAACAGAACAAGTTAGTAAGTGATATAGCTCTGCAGAAGAAGAAGAGAAAAAAAGGGGGGTACACTCACTTCAGAACGTCCGACGTGTACCGAGCAGGAACCCGAGTAATCCATCCCATAATGATGGTATGGTCCTGTCCAGTCTCAAGAGACGTCTTCAAAGGAATAAGCACACCGGTGTCAATCGATTCAGGCTCAAGAGCCTCCAGAAGAGGGTTGGTGACGATCTCCGAAGGAGTAGGAGGATCGTCCCGATCGTATCCCGTGATGGAAGTGCCCTTGGTGGGGGGAACATTCTTGCCCTTGCCGCCACCAGTCTGGCATCCATCAGCAACCGTGATGGTGACATCGCCATCCTCCTCGTCAGTGCTAGAGTCCATTTCAGAGATATTGTCCGTATCCTTAGCAGAAGAATACTCCGAATTGCTGGTATGAGAGGGGGAATCAGAAGTATTATATGCAGAGGATGAAGATGCAGATGCCTGGGAGCTGCTTCGCATCCCAGGGTCTTTCCCGAGCTTTGAAGCCATTGTGGACATTCTCCCAGTAATGAATAGATGGGAGAAAGTCAAGTGAGTCTATAATGCGACAAGTAAGAATCAAAAGAGTTAGTACTCATCATCGAACCATCAAGAAGGGGGATTGAATTCTGTCTAGGATGGCACCCACAAGAAGTGAATAGCGAACAAGATCTTCCGCTGTCTTGAACAGGGGAAAATTAAGAATAGGAGGAGAAAAGAAGTATGATCCAGGGGAGGGTAAGGATAGCTTTTATTTCAATTTCTGAACGGAGGAGAATGGAGAGTAACTGTGAGTTTCACGAGTGGTGATGGCATTGAAAAAGAAACTTTGTTTCCGGGAAGTTGTGCTCTCTTTTTTTTTTCTTAGGTTCTGGCCACAGAAACGTAATCACGAGCAAGAAAAAAATTGGTCGTGATAGTATCGCTTTTTGAGCATGTGAGCCATTAGGTCCAGAGGCTCAACAAATTTCCATAATAGTGATCTTGAACCATTATGAAATGCAAAATAACACAGAATGTAAATTACAGGGAAGAAATATCAGAACCTTTTTTCTCTCTTATTTGATAGAGGTTAATGAGTTTATCCTCATGCTTAAGTGAGGAAGGCTACACGGAGGCTTAAGCATATAATCCACTAACCGGCCTAAATCAAAGAGCAGGTTCAGAGTCATAGTATCATCCCTATGGGAAATTCTCCCCCCTTTTTGAAGATGAGAGAACTAATGATTCTATCATATTGTCCTTTATGTTGGATATTCTCTTTTTTCAAGTATCACGACTTTGATTAATTCTTAGAGAGGCTGTCTCCTAAATTTTATATCCTGAACTCTGCCTGGGTACTTTATGCACCTCCGGAAACCCCAAAAGTCTCGTGTTTTATAATATCCCTAGAAGCTGATTTTGATGCCTGCCAGGTAAGGTACCTATCTAAGATGATTGAGGTATTGTTATGACAGGACAATCCCCAGAGCCTTGACACTGTTTGGCCTTTGATAACTGCAGATGTTGTGGTGACTTGTCCAGCTTGTGGGCAATAGGGTTAGGGTTGTGTGGCCCTATCTATGCAAGCAAGCTGGATAGGTCCTGCCTCTACGACCTGCCTCTCCTGCCTGATGTGATTCACTCCCTGATCTCTGCTAAGTCACAGTTCGACACATAATGTGTCCGTCATGCACATGCCTCTTAAAGGCCATGCCCCAACAACTCTTTGGAGCAGATGATCATGGTGGAATAGGTTGAATGATGTGAAATCCCTTTCCAAACTTACACATTCACCGGATAGCTACTGGGGAAGTGACTTGTTAGGATAACAGCAGCTGGAGTATTTGCTGACCAGGGAACTATCGGCCATCTTCTATATCAGCCTGTATACGAGTAGAGGAACACTATCTCGATCGTGCCTGGTAATATCTTTTCACGCGGAGAATGCTAAGCTTTGGCTTCGTGGGGGCACAAAAAAAGCCATTTTGCCCCCTTGAACTTTAGCTTTCAAGAGGTTCACCAGATGAACAGACTATATCTGTTCGTGAGCTGTTCAAAGCGTTGAATAAAACCAGAGCATTAGATTTCATCCTCCAACGGACAGACCACTCATGAACGGGTGGTTCCTAACGGGCGGGGTGTGATATATCCAAAAGAGGAGAGGAGGAGAAGATGACTGTGAGCATGTAGGTTGAAGCCCACTTCTTCCCACTTTGACGCGGAATAGAAAGATCCTGGGCATGCAGGAGAGAGGGGGAAAGGGACGAAATATGCTCCCCTTGAGCTAAGTATGTCGGCAGGTTGGTTAGGTGCAGTCCCCATGTCCTGTTTCCCCTTCATATATTGCTAAAGTCTTTTGCCACCTTCGGTGGTGGCCGCATGGATGGTTTTCCACACACACAGCCGTCAGTAATCAGATCAGCAGCACTTGCTTCAAGATGGGAGTATATGAATGCCAAGCCAAACATCCCGCGGGCTTTGGGGTTGCAGCACAGTAGCAGGATATGGGGAAAACGACACCAAGAAAAACAACGACATATCACGGAAGAAAAGTTTTTCTTCTTTTCCACGGCCTATATCAAATCTAGCTTGGTGCAGCTATCGGGGTGGGACAGGTTGCATTCTTCTCCTTGAGTACCAACAGAGCAACACAACACAGCAGAAAAAAACACAAACCGGGAGAACCGATGCTACGTCTACCTGTGGTAGCTGATATGAGCTGGTCGTTTACAGGTATATGATTCGACGTAAAAAGGGAATCATGCCGCGCAGCCGCCCGTTTTTTTCTGATGCACGGTTGGCACTACCATTCGCTAGTAGTCCAGCGTTTGGTACAGGCTATATCTCAGGAACTAAACGAGGAGACCAATATATGCAAACGCAAGGAAGATACGCGGGGCTCGGGAGGGGGGGCAGGAGAGAATCTTGCGAAAGGGAGGGTGGGCAGACGTTTACTCCATATGCCTGGGCCGCTATATGCAGTCGACCTCGTGAGAGGTCAAAACCACTCCGATGCTTCCTTCATGCCGGAGGGTGTGATGGTGATGGTGGTGGTGTGTGCGGGCGTGACACTTCCATTCGTTCACTCACTATGAGAGAATTGCAACCCTTCGAGGAGAAACGAGAAAGAAGAGAGGCTGCTTCGGCGGCTGTTCCACAACTCTTGAACCATGTATCAACATGCAGTAGTGCACGCAAAGAGTACAGTAGCTTCCTGCATATGGTTCATCGAAGCTAGTGAAAAAAAGAAGGAATAAATTGTGAGCTTCCCCTCCTTGGTCCTTTCTCCTCACTCTCAATGACCTTCTCCTCACTCATCCGCCCTGTTGTGTGTGGATTTCTTTTTCAACAGGGATATGGCGGCAAAACTGGCGAGGGGGGAACCCTAACAGTGTAGGTATGTGCTTCCTGCATTGAAGCTGCCTGTTTACTCTGTGTGCGCTTAAAAATAGACACTCAAGGCACTCCAACTCGCCACTTTGACCCATCAGTCAACACCACCAAATCAGTCTTCCCAGGTCCAACCAGCTTCCATCATATGTACGTAATCCCCTCTTCCCAGGTTCATCTCAGGAACCATTTCAATTTTTACTAGTTGCGTGGGCCAGGAACTGAACTGTTCGTCCGGCACTCCGGCGTCGGCGGCGGAGAGTGATGGTGATGTGAGATGGGATCCATAACTGGATATCTGCTTATTGCGGCGTGACACAGAATTAGGCAATGTAGTGAGGAGACTGATGGCGGGACTAGGACAAAAAAATAGGACAGACAAAACTAACTACAAGTCTCAACAATCAGATTAAATGAATCTTCCTTTTTATTTGATGTTATTTTTTGTGTGGTACTTTTCCTGCTGGTGTGCTGTAGTTTGGCGGAATGCGCCGAATATTGAGCAACACATGAACTCTGAGAAAACACAAGCTAGGTTACCTGGGTAAACTCTGCGAGAGACACGAGGAAAACAACCCATCACCAGTAAATACCCAACGTTGGACAAAAGATGAGAACTATTGCTTCTTGTCTTGTCAAAAGATGGTAAGGCCGCGACCAGCGGTGAGACATTCGTCACTTAAATTAGACGTACATGTCCCCCTCGTTCCTTTCCCAATCATTCCGAGCACATATGTCTCAGCTAGGTGATGTACATTTGGACATGTTAACGTTCGTTTTGTTGACTCTTACTTAGTGTATGCGTGTGTGTGATGCAGGTATGATCTTATAGCGGACAGGAGATTTATGTTTCGCCTTTTGTGATTTGCTTTCGCTATTCTCGTACCAAGGCTTGATTGAATTGAGATCGCCAGTGCATTCACAGCAGTAATTTCTTGGCAGACAGAAGGCTCAGACAGCCTGTGGCGGCGCCGGGCAGAAAGAGAGATATATACTGTATACAGTTGATCTGCGTGAGTCTCAACTGTACAGAAGCCCGTTATGGTGCCTGGGTGGCTGGATTTTACATTTCAACACCCCCGCAGCTCCCGGTGAGAGGTGAGCCCTCGTGGGCGGTGGGTGGGTTCTACTCATAAGGCTTACACTGTCGATCGGAGTACCAGGTACACTGTGTAGAAGCACAGAAAAGGGCAAGACCCGGCTGGAGATGCCGATATCGACAACAGTTTACACTTTGCAGGTTCCCAGATGACCTGTGATGTCCCAAACGGCAAACCCGTGGTCAAGAAATGGGCCTCACCTCATCGACCAAGTGGGAACGAAACACCACACCAAACACGGCTCACTGTCTCACCAAAGTGAATTGTGCCGAAGGCGCGAAAGTACAAAAAAAGAAAAGGCGCCAGCCAGCTGGTCGTCTGCACATCCTACGTCTTACAGACTGACTCCCCCTCTCGAAGTTGGATGGTGCGTGCACATGTGTATATTTATAGTGGGAACGCGGACTTCTGAAAGGGTATAATCCGGTAGCCCTTGCATTGTGGTATCCATAAGCGGAGCGTTGTAGAGAGGGAGCAGTGGATGACGACCTTTCGGGCTTCACATCGACCCCGGCAAGGTGGCGTGGGGAGGAGGACGAGGAGGAGAAGGGGGAGGAGGCCAAGAGGTCAAAATCAGGGCTGTATATGCAGGGTTGCAGCTGGTGATGCTGGTAAATGGTGGGCGTAGGTGGGGAGCACAGCACACAGAGACGTGTTCCATCCACCAGCGAGAAACGGTGGGTGGGTGGAGAGAGGAGTGAGGCCTTCAGCGTGGCACTTCGGGGGAGATGACGGTGCAGCCAGGACGGAGTAAGTGAGTGGTGGTAAGCCATTTGCAGAAGAACTTCAGCCAGAAGTCTGCGGGCTTCTGTCGAGACGAGAGAAGCTGGCTGTTACTTTTTGCCCGTCTTGCAACCATGACACGTCTGTCTCACAAAACCCGCAAAGACAGATAGGCGGCAGAGAGAGGCTTAAGCCCGGCATGACTTGCGCCAAAATTGACCTTCGAACATTTTAAATTCTTCCAGCATATTCTCGGGGCTTGCGCCGCAAGATATACGATACGCATCTTTGACGTGGCTTCCTTTCCGACGCCTCCCTCTTTTTACACAGTACATATATAAATACTCGTTTCCCCATGCTGTATCTCTTATCACAGCCGCACGCGATATCGTACAGTAGATACCGTCCCGGCTGCTTTATCTCGCACCTCCCTCCCTTTCAACAAGCCCTGTCTGAGATGTGGTTGGTTCACCCAGTCTTGGCCTAGACCGGCTCCTCAACAAATACAGCTCGCCTATAGACGAGATGGAGCCGCTGCGGCGGCCTGCGACTCGGCCTCATTCTTTTCTTATCATGGCCAGCGAGAGGGACGTTAAGAAAGACACTTAAAACTGATAGACAGATGAAGACAGAGGAACATGACACACCGAGAGTTGCGACAGCCCCAATATAAAGTGCTTGCAGCACGAAGAAGCTGCTCGCCTAGCCACAGCTTTTTTTTTTTTTTTTGCCCACTTCTCCTCTCTCGGATTACCTGCAGTACTCCGCTAACACGTCCAAGAGCGCGCTTAGCTGAAAATCTGTTAAGAGGACCCATCTTGGCCGCATATTCGGTGCGGCCTTCCACTGACGGACAGACACTACGCTAGGGGAAGGCGAAACCCACAACGAGGGAACAGAAGGCACGAACCCCCACTTTCCATCGCTAAACGAAAAAAAACATTACATGCAGGACAGACATAACCAAACACACCAATTTGACTCAACACTCTTTTCTCCTCGTACAATTTGACCGAAGCTACAGTGCGCTGTCAGCGAGGCTACTGTATGGCAGGACCAGAAGCCCGACCTCACGGCCGCCCCTTCTCCCTCTGTGTTCAGGCGCTTTTGTCCAGGAAAGGAAGGGAGCAAACACATCCATCCATCCCACTCTCATTCTCCGCGCCATTAATTTTTTTTTGGCGCTAAGGGCAGCAACCACCACCACCTCAAATCTGCAGCACAAAATTTTGTATTTTGTTAGCTAGGGAAGCCAGTCGCCGCTTTCAAACTAGGATCTCCGTTACATGTATTTCTTCTTCTTTTGTCTAGGCTGTCTAGGTTGGATCATCCCGCAGTAGAGCTCCTTCTTTATTGCTCCCTCCCCTCCTTCCATTTCTCTCTTGCTTCTCCTCTTCTTCTCTTTTTATTTTCTATTTCTCTCAAATATTCATTCTTCCCCTGTTTGTGCCTCCGCTATCTATTTAACCCTAGATCCTCCCTCGTTCTGTTCTTTTCTATTCTCCTCACCCCTCATCTCATTTCCTTGCTCAACTATTGCATTTGTGAGATATTCACTTCATCAACTTGTTCCTTGTGGATTCTTGACGAACACACCGAGACCACGCACTTCCCCCCTGCTTTGGTGGTGGCTCGCTGAACATCAGATTATTTCTCTCCGGGGCTCTTGCTTTTCCCGCCAATTTTATATTTGAACCTCACCGGGGAGCCCATACGCCCCAGCTGATAATAAAACCACTACCAAAATCGATGTGAAATCGTGCCCTGATAGGCTGGGCCACCCCTGCTGACCCAAGAAACCACCACAACTTCAATCGTTGACCGAACTGAGCCCCCCTTTCGCCTTGGGAACCGGGCGCATTTTCAACCCATTCCTCGCCTCAATAATTACCCACAGCCTCCGACAAGAACAAAGAACAACGTGCTCTCGGTGTCCTGACATCCTATTCGCGACCGGAGTGGGCTGCTTCTTTGCATTCAAGGCACCCACTGGCTACGCCGCATGCCCTGTAAGAGCTTTGTGACAGGGCCATTTTCAACGTGGCCTTGAACGTGTCCAGCAGCCATGCCATCTGTAATTGCTGCTCCGACGTGTAAGTATTTCCTCTCTTATGTCCAACTTCTGCGGCCTGTGAGAAAGCGAACTCCGATTTTCAGCTAGCGCGCCGACCAGTGTTGAGTGCTAGCACTAACGTACAGACTCCCGGCAAAATATACTGGGCAGTTCCACAGTTCATTACAACACTAAAGAAAACAAATCACCTTATTTATTACTCATACCTCTTTCCAGCATCCACCTAATGCTCCTTCCTTTCTCTCTATCCCTCTTACTCAACCTCCAACAACAAATGATCAACATTTACCCTTGGCTCTTTCCTTTTTGTTTTCATTCTTTCCTCTTTTGATCTCCTTGTAATAAAGTCCAGCACACGATTTAAAATTTCTTTTCCAACTTCGTCCTCCATTTCTTTCTTCCTAAAGTTTTTTTCCCCCCTTCTCTCTTACAGAGGCAACAAAAAACTTTCTCACATCGTCATCAACACCACCATCGATTAAAGCCGCCTTAGCCTTGGAACGAAGAACAACCGGAACACTGATCCTAACTGTTTCTCTCTTGTTTTGCAACCTCTCAATTTCTAGTCGTCAGCTCTAAGCACTCTCACCTGGCAAAGCTTGCGATGCATAGCCAGATTGTGGCCAACAACGAACCTGTCCCAGTCCCCCAAGTCGATAGCCTCGTCGCATTCGATAATCATGTCCTTCCTCCACCTGCCATTCCCGGCACCGGTGCTACTGCAGCTCTAGTAACTTCTCCGGCTTCCGGCCAGATCTATCCGCCGGCTTCGACTTTCTTGCGTGATCGAGTTGTGTCGGAAACCCCGACATCTGCTATGAGCATTCCCTCGACTGCTGCAAGCTCTCCTAGACTGTAAGCTTTTTACACACTCTCTCCGGTTATGACTACAGCTGGCGGTTTCATGTCAAACGTGCCCATGCATCCTCCATGCGATCGTATTCATCACTAACTCTATCGATTCAATGTGTCATCGAATTATAGCCCACCCTTGCGCCAAAATTCGGGAAGTCACACTCCCCGGATCCGACCTCATGCTACAACCCTAAACATTCCGGGAATGACTCGGTCGCGAGTATCCCCCGATGGCAAGATTGCCGAGCGCGATGTTGCCGCCAAATTAGTCATCGTCATGGTTGGCCTTCCCGCCCGTGGAAAGTCTTACATCACCAAGAAGATTCAGCGGTACCTTTCATGGCAACAACACAACTCGCGCATTTTCAATGTTGGCAATCGGCGTCGCGTTGCTGCTGGTTTGGCGGTCCCTCCTCCGCCCAGTCAGGACAACCACATGAATGCGTCTGATTCTCCCACCCAAGCTGCTGCGATCCTGCTCAACGGCATCCCCCTCGCAACGCCTCTGCTTCAGCCTCCTAGCCTCAGTCTTGAAGATACTGCGGGGTCGGACTCTCAGATCGACCAGTCCGCTCAGTTCTTCGATCCCACCAACCAAGATGCCTCCAAAGTTCGAGAGCAGCTGGCCATGGACACGCTGGACGAGCTGCTGGACTATCTGCTGGTCCATGGCGGTTCGGTGGGTATTCTGGACGCCACCAATAGCACTCTGCATCGACGCAAGTTGATCGTCGAGCGCGTCAAGGCCCGAGAGCCCAAGCTTGGTATCCTCTTCATTGAGAGTATCTGCCATGATCAGAACGTGAGTTTCTCTTGACTCCTGTCCCATCGAAACTTGGTCTCGTGTGACCTTAAAAAAGTCCTTACTGACAATTGATATTTTCTTATCTTATTCTAGCTGCTGGAAGCGAATATGCGCCTCAAGCTGTCTGGACCTGATTACAAGGATAAAGATCCTATCCAGTCCCTTGCGGACTTCCGGAAGCGTGTGGCTGCATACGAACGCGCATACGTTCCTCTGGGAGAGTACGAAGAGAAGAACGACCTTCAATACATCCAGGTCAGTAGCAATGGCGTATTGACAGACGGGTTGAGCTTTTAAGGGCAACAGGGCTAACTTTTTGAACCATTTTTCCGTTATGTAGATGGTTGACGTCGGGCGCAAGATCATTCACCACAGACTTAAGGGTTTCTTGAGTGGTGGTATTGCGTCGTACCTCACCACGTTTAATCTGTCTCCCAGACAGATCTGGATCACCAGACATGGCCACAGCATTGATAATGACCTTGCAAAGCTTGGTGGAGACTCGCAGCTCACCGAGCGTGGCCATGTGTTTGGACATCACCTCTACCAGTTCATGACGCAGAAGCGCAAGGAGTGGGTTGTTGAGCAGACGAGTAAGCTGGCTCAATCGTCCTTCCCTCCTCAGCCCGGTGACCACACTCCCCCCTATCCTGAGATGCATCAGGAACTCGACGACAAGAACTTTTGCGTGTGGACGT
This sequence comes from Knoxdaviesia proteae, assembly GCA_001510565.1. Lineage (NCBI taxonomy): Eukaryota > Fungi > Ascomycota > Sordariomycetes > Microascales > Gondwanamycetaceae > Knoxdaviesia > Knoxdaviesia proteae. The sequence goes on from LNGL01000003.1 coordinate 936,057, forward strand.
CGATGCTTCGCCGCAGTGTTGATACTGCCGAGTACTTCGACGTCGACGATGATTATGACGTCAAGAACTGGGAGATGCTCAATGAGCTCAACGCGGGCCAGTTCGAGGGCATGACTTACGAGGAAATCGCCCAGAAGTTCCCCGAGGAGTACAAGAAGCGTACCACTGACAAGCTCCACTACATCTACCCTGGAGTTGGTGGCGAGGGATATCTCCAGGTCATCAGCCGCCTCCGGGACATGGTCCGTGAGATTGAGCGCATTACCGACCACGTTCTCATCATTGGCCACCGGTCGGTCTGCCGAGTGCTCATGGCTTATTTCATGGATCTCACCCGCGAGGACATTGCAGATCTCGATGTTCCGCTTGGAATGGTGTACGCCATTGAGCCCAAGCCGTATGGAATAGACTTCCATGCCTACCGGTACGATGAAGAGAGTGGTGGGTTCAACGAGCTCCCTAACTACAAGCCGCAGAAAACCACCGATCAGAACGCTTAGCCGATGCGACGGACTTAACTAGCGTGGTGCGATTTTCGGCACCCACCACGTGGGTGTTTCCCTTTCCCTTTCCTCTCTTTTTCGTTCCGTCTATTCTTCGAGAACAACCTTACTTCTCGGATTTCTTTCTCATCCTTTAGAGGGCCCCTCAAATAAAGTCCCTTTTTTCTTTCCTTTTCTTTTCTTTTTTTTTTTCAAGTCTTCCCTTACATGTTGGTCGGTGTACAGGACATCTCAACTCAATCCCATGGTACTTTGAAGATTGTTTTTCTTCTTCGTTTTCGCAGTTACGACAGGCGTTTGATTATATCTTTTAATGTTTTTTATAGGCTGGGCAACGGATATTATATGGTAGCGGGAATCGCGTTGATGATTTCAGGACAAAGTCCTTGCTTTTACGGGCTGTTTTGTTCACCGTCGTCTTCGGTACATCAGTGTGTTTTCTGGCCATATACTGGGGCTGCTCCTCCTGAGTTTCGAGCCATAGAGATGGGTATGAGGAGTTTTGCAGTTATCTTTTTCCTGGTTTCTTGCTCCTTTTTTCTTCTTGTTCTTCTTTCCGGCAACGGCTTTGCTGGTGGGTGGTTTGCTTTTCTAGGGTCTGAGCTGACTTTTTGCTTTGTTGCTTTGCTTCGCTTTTTTTTTAAGTGTCTTCTGGCGTTTCAAGGCATTTTGGGATTGGACTTTGGCTCTTCTGCTCTTCTTCTGAAACGAAAGAATGTTTCTGGCGTTTCTGGGAAGGGCTGTTTCTGTTACTACTTGCTTGATTGATAGACACGGGGAGCAAGCTACGGCGGCGAAGGGCCACAATATGCAAATTGCCTTTTTATCTCTGTTCATTTTCGGTTCAAATGTTGAGTTTCCTTTTTTTTCAGGAGAAAATGCGAATGCCACTCCACCATGGCTCTCGTTCTCTAGAGACGGAGCCGAAATTCAGCAAGTGGCTCAAGTTATTCATTTGTCTTTTTCTCCGTTTTCTGTGCGTGATTCTTTTGTGCTTTCGTGACTGGACTACCGAGGCCAATTTGTCTGGCGTTGGTGCCTCGATGTCCTGGCAGTACGTGTTTAGAGTCACGATGCGCACAACAAGGTGTTGACATGTGGTTGAATTTGTGGTGGTCAAGCGAGTTTAAACAGGCCAAGCCAGCAAACAAACATAACGTGGACATATCAGAACCGGCTCTTGGTACGCGGACCTGTCTATGACATGCGGGATGGTGGGCCGGTGTCAGCAGCGCGGAATGGCCAGCATGGGCAGAATTAAATAAAGGGGACCTGCAGGTAGCCGGAGAGGCGATAAAAGCATAAGGCGGAAAGAGGCAGAGAGATAGCTGGATTGTGCGTTTGGACACGGTCGAAAAACTACCCGGGCCAGAGCGTAGAGGATATACTAACCGCCTTGGGCGGAAGATACCAGGACGAACCATGGAGAAGTCCACCCAGGTTCAGGACCGAAAGAGCAGCTTTCGGGAAGAGGATTACTGATATGGCGGAGACGGATGTATCCAGAAGCTAGAAATTGGGGGATGGACGACAGGATTTTGGGGAAGATGGCGATAGATCGGAGGCAGAGTGAGTGAGGAGTGAATCGCAGAGAGGGAGACATCGTGATAGCCACAATGAAGTCGGCTGGAATGGGTCATTCGCGGGCCCCTGTAATTGCATACCGGGGGATTATGTCCGTATCGAAGACATGGCTCTATGGGGGCGCCGAGGAGAGGAGCTAGACAACCAGGGTTCCAATGGTGGCTTTTTGGATAGATAAGCCGTGCATAAGAACCATCTGATGATGCTTGGTGGTAGTGGTGGTGGTGTGGTCTGGGCCCAAGCTTTTTCAGCTGTGCTGATAACTGATTGAACCGGGCCCGACAAGTTGCTTTCTCTTCCGCCCCGGATGAAGATCGTGGGAAATCCGGTATAAAGGAGTCGTCGGTCGTACTTTCCTCTTTCTCTCGTGTCCTGACACGTCCTTCCTTTTTTTCCTTCCTTCCGTCTGTCTTCTTCTTGGGTGCAGTTCCCACGGCTTGGCCTTCCTTCCATCCTTCCTTCCTTCCTTCCTTCCTGCGCTGTACGTTTGTGTAGTGTTTTCACGTGATAATTTTTGACCAGCCGAGCGATATTTCTCCCTGCAAGCGAAAAAGATTGCAGCCCAAAGACCCCAAGCTCGATCTGATAAGCCCGCGATAGACCCCATTTCCGAAGAGACAACAAGATAAAACAAGAAAACAAGAAGAGAGACAAAACGAAGCGTGCAAACATGTCTACGGCATCGCGCTCGCGCCGCCGCCCGGCCAACGAGTTCACGATCGGCACCTCGCGCCGCGTGATCGTGGCGCTGCCCGACGAAGTCGACTTCCTCCGCCAGAAGTACGCGGCCCTGCTCGTCAACCCCGACGGATCCGTCCCCGCTCCCACCAGCGCCGCCGCCACTGCCGGCCCGGACGCCGCGACCGCGGAGCCGCGCGTCGAGGTGGTCGTGCGCGGATCGGCCGAGCACCTCGCGCGTGTGCGCGAGTGGCACGCCGGGCTCACCGCGC
>LNGL01000003.1:939214-961958 GCA_001510565.1 Knoxdaviesia proteae
ACGATACCGTGCCCGCGGCGCTCGGCGCGAACTTCTCGCGGTTCGGGTACTCGGCGTCGGTGCGCGCGTTCGGCGGGCCTGTCACGAGCGGCAAGAGCAACGATGTCGAGGCGTACCTGGCCGACGGCGCCAGCGGCAGCAGTGGCGTGCCCGGGCCAGCCGGCGGCAACGGTAACGGGGGAGGCGGAAGGCGTGGCACGGCGACGCCGACGCCGTCGGCGCCGGGTAGCGATGATGACGATACCGAGGACGGGTCGGTGTCGACGAAGCGGTCCGACTGGGATGATCGCAGCGGCGGCACGGTGATCAAGATTTTCCGGCGGCCGATTGCGAAGCAATACTTCCACCGCGGGCTGCTGTGGCGCGCGTCGGCGGAGTCGATGCCGGTGTCTTTTGAGCTGTTTCTGGATCTGATGTACGGTAAGTGGTTGAACGGTTTCCCTCTTTGTCCCTTTGAGCGCTCGTGATTAGCTGAGAGACTGACCGATGACATATTTCACTGATTGTGAACAGTCGGCATTATCCACGTCAACGGCGAACACCTGTCCGAAGAGGCCACCGGCCACGAGCTGCTGCGCTTTGTGGTGACCTTTATCATGTCGTGGCGCATCTGGGCCGATATCGTGCAGGTGATGAGTTGGTTCGAGACCGACGATGTGTTCCAGCGCGTCGAGATCCTGTTCCAGATGTCGTGTCTGCTCGGGTGAGTGTTTCGTTCTCTGTCTTTCTTTCTTTCTTTCTTTCTATCTATCTGCCTCCTGCGCCCTCCGCTAACGCCCCTTCTCCTCCAGCTTCACCACCAACATGATCCAGTCCTTCTCCGACGACCTGTCGCACAACACCTACACCGCGCTGGTCAGCTTCTACCTCGCCGCGCGGTTCTTCCACGCGCTGCACTGCCTGGTGGTCGGCCTCGTGCTGCTGCCGATGATGCGCGGCACCATGGTGTCGCAGGCCGTGATCATCACCGTGGCCGCCGCGCTGTGGATCGCCAGCGTGCACGTCGACATGCCGGGCCGCCTGGCCCTCATCTTCCCCGCGCTGACCATCGACCTGCTGGGCCGCGGCAGCGTGCTGGGCGCCTTCGTGTGGGCGCGCCGCCGCCAGGCCGCCTGCGCCGAGCCGCCGTCGCGCCTCGCCGCGCGGCTGATGCGCATCTTCGAGTTCGTGCCGGCGCTGAACATCGAGCACAAGGTCGAGCGCACCAACGCGTTCGTGTCGCTGGTGCTCGGGTACTCGGTCGTGGCGGTGCTGTTCCAGAGCTACTCGGCTGCCGCGTCGGCCGCCGTCACGCCGTTCCTCGGCAAGGCCGTGCTCGGGCTCACGCAGGCGTACATGTTCAACTGGATCTACTTCGACGTCGACGGCGCCAACCTGTTCGTGCACGCCATTCGCCGCAGCGGCTTCACCACCGTGCTGTGGATGCAGGCCCACCTGGTCTTTGTGCTCGGCTACATCGTGGCCACCGCCGCGCTGTCCAGGCTCGTGCTCGCCTCCGACCTGCCCGGCCACCAGCCCGACCCGCACCTGCTGACCCACAACTACGAGGAGCGTTCCGAGCCCGACATCTCCACCGGCATCCGCTACTTCTACTGCCACGGCCTCGCCGTCGCCGTGCTCGGCATGGCCGCCATCTCCGCCTCGCACTCGCACCGCCGCCCCGCCGCCCGCCGCATGCCCAAGCCGCTGCGCATCGCCGTGCGGGGCTTCGCCGCCCTCACGCTGTTCTTGCTGCCGCTGGCCGATTCGCTCAACTCGCTGCAGCTGATCAGCATCACCGTCGGGATCACGGCGGCTCTGCTGTTCGTTGAGATCTGGGGCTCGTCGTGCCGCGAGGACACGTTCTTCGGCGATGCGGCCTGTGTGCGCTACTCGGCCTCGTGCAGCAAGCGCCGGCTGGAGCGCATTCGCAAGGGCGACATGTCGGGCGTCACTGTTGTCGAAGAGGATTCGGATATGAAGGAGACTTCAAAGGTGTAAGGGTTGCCCGCTTGTTCACTAGCGGGTGTGTACTTCACATTGGATTTAGTAACGGATATGGAGTTATATAGGTATCAAATTAATTCGAAGACTCTGTGTGCAATGTAAACAGTATCGCAGAAGGACAACAGAAATCCCCACCCCCAAAGCATGAAACGAAACCGCAGCACTACCGACATTCTGAAATCATGTTATCTCTTCTTCAAAAGCCTGATCATACGAGCTAACCCTAAGGCAACAGACCCTATACTCAAACCCTTAGTATCACGCAACATCATGAGAACACGATGGCACCCATGATGGCAATCTGTGCCATAGTACGGCGATCCCACTCCTTCTTGAGCATCGAGATGCAAGAAGCAATAGCAAGCACCTTGAGCTGCTCAGCATCATCGGTCTTGGAGTCCGCGTACTCGCTGATATCAACCATCAGCCGCCCGCCGTTCCCGGCATGGCTGCGGTTGGTCCCCGGCGTGCGTGTCTGTGCCGACCGCACAAACATGGCCACCGGGCGCCGCAGCTCCTCGCCCGCGCCGCCGCTAGCAGTCGCTACGCGCACTACGCGGTCTAGCACCATCAGGCTGTCGATCTGGGCAGTCCACGGCGCAGCCGAAGCAGACGGTGCGGTGGCCGCCAGGTGGGTGGACACGGCGGCGCACTCGCGCTTGGAGGCGTAGCGCCACTCAAAGGTGCCGAGGTGGGTGCGCATCGTCTGCGAGCGGTGCAGCAGCGCGGAGGGGGCCAGCGCAAACGTGGCCCCGTCGAGGACGGGCAGCGCGGTGGGCGCAGAGCCGCGGGCGGGCGTGTTGGGTGCCGGGGCCCACGGCTCGGGGCCGGACAGGTCGCGCGCGATGCAGATGGTCGGCGGGCGGCCGGGCCCCCACGCATAGCTGGTCGTGGCGACCGGCGCGCCGCTGTCGCCGCGCACCAGCACGCAGCTGCCCGAGCGCGGGGCCACGCGCAGCGACAGGAAGGCGGGGGCGCCGGCGGATGCCGGGTCCCGCGGGAGCGCGGGCGCGTCGGCGGTGCACGCGTACACGGGGATCACGGGGGCGGACGGCAGCAGCGGGAAGCTGAGCAGGGACTTGCCGCGGCAGTCGATCTGGAAGTGCAGCGACGGCGTGAAGGCCGGAGTGGACGGCCCGGCGGCCGGGGCGGAGTCGGCGGTGCCGTCCCGGTTGGAGTAGGCCGGCAGGGTATGCAGGGATGGTGGCGGTGACGGGGAGGGCGGGAATGTCTGTAGCTCGATGTCCACTGACCGCGGAGTCTCGTCGGCCCGGGCGGACGAGCCGCTGGCGACGGCGGAGTATCGCGGCAGCGTGGTGGTGGAAGGGGTAGCCGAGTGGCCGCGGCGGGAGGGGATGGAGGCCATTTCCGGGCTGGGCTTTTGATGAGGCGAGATATATGTTGTTTGGAGTAGCCGGTTGTGACTGTCAAATGGGTGATATCAATGCAATTCCCGTCTGAGCTGGAGAACCTCTCTCTACCTGTCACGTATCAAGCGAAGAATCGGGGGACCCGACCATGGCTCGAGTATAAATACTTCCCTCCCACCCTCCACGAAGCCGTTGCCATCACCCACCCGCCGACCGGAGCCATTATCGACATGCGTCACCACGTATCATGTGTCCAGAGGCAGGCAGCCCAGGTGTGTCTCGTCACGCATTCCCGTGCCGGCCAATTGCCCACCCACCACCTCATCCTTGTTTGACGGCAACTTTCCAGCCTTGCACAGCGCCTCATCGACAGCACGCCACAGGGACCAGAATCCGGCCTGAAGCGAGCCACCCGACGCTCTAGACCGCAAACCCGAAAAGAAAAGAAAAAAAAACACACGCGGCCACACTCGCTCTCATAGGGTTTTGGCTTGCGCCGATCTCGCGGGTACAGCCACAGCCATACCAACAACCGCACCCTTTCCCCCCCCCCCGGCCCAAAAATCAGAATAAAATGAATAAAAATAAAGATAAAATAAAATAAAAAACCCCCTAAACCCGCGCTTGTTCCGGGCACTTCGTCTCGGTATGCGCTTTATACAGTATGTGCTTCACACGTACCTTTTGAGGCCCGCATCACCCCGCGCAAACTCTCAATCACGGCATAACGGAGATGCCGTGCACCCAACGACGCGGTGAACTGTGCGGTTCAGAGTCAAGCAGAGAGTAAGCAGAGCAAGGCTTCGCGGTTTTGAGTTACACCGACAATCAATCTTCCCACGCCTGATGCTTCCCACCACGAAACCCTCAACCCGCCCGTAACGGACGCGAGGAATACGAACGACCTGCCCTTCCTCACATGTGCCAGATTGGGAATAGCGCGGTGTCCGAGTCAGCATCACCAACATTTGTTCTCTGTATTTTCTGCTTCTCTCGCCATCGTTCGGGGCAGTGCTTGACCCAGTCCATCACCAACATCGCTTTATCGCCTCACTGAACTGGTCCCTAAGCCGACGAATGTGAGGTGTATTATGTATGTACCTATGTATATTTGGGGGCGGAGGGGGGCGGGCATGATGGAGGATGAAGATCCAGCGCGAATGTGTCTGGCCTGACTGAACCTCTGCGTTATGCTAGCCTTCTGACGACCGTGACAATCGCCTTTCATGTCCAGCTGGTGTGCCGAACTGGAAAAATTGGCACTGCCCGCTTCTGGGGGACCATAGACAATCCTAAGCTCCCCCAGACTCCTTCTGTTGAGGAGCGATGGAACGCGTGAACACTAGGGTTAGGGTTTGGTCCTCTCATGTCTCACCCTAACCATAATCTCCCAGTATCTCGACGGCGTCTACAAACGTCGTTTATCTACGTAACTCCAGTCAGCATCCCAACTTCCTTTTCTACTTGATGGCCCGAATGCCACTGTAACATCATCATGCATGACTCCCTGTTCCAGACCGAAAAGAGAGGGAAAAAGAGAGGCTGTCGGATGATCCTCGTGTGTGTCTGTCTGTCCACACCCACTCACATTTTCACAATGGCTGAATGCGAGGAGTACGAGCCCGAAGCGCGCTGGCGTAGGTGGTGGACGGTGGGTGGTGGATTTCCCTCTCTCTCTCTCGCTCCTCACTCTCTCACACACTCTCTCTTCTTTTATTCATGGAGCCTGTTCATGTCTCGCTCTGCAACCCCATATCACACGGACATTCTTCTCCAGTTAACCTGCTGTGGGCTTCCTCCAATTGGGAACTTCGGATCCTGTCTGTCTGGAGTTGGCGGAAGAGAACTACACTCGTCCAGAGGCAACCAGAAGATCCGCCGGCGAAATCGAACCGTGAAGAAGCAGGGCCCCTCTGGCCTCAATCTGCACCTCTCTCTTCGTGTACCCCGATGGTTCTTGGTGGCCGGTGAATACTTCCCCTTCTGTTCTGCTGCTCCCCAGTGCCATACTACCGATTCAGATATACGCACTCGCTGTTATTCTCTAAGCTTCTTACTTATATCCTCTCCTCTCTCCTCTCTTCCCTTGCTCTCCCGGCACGTATTCCACCCGATTTCATCGTGCTTTGCGCCCGAGTGCATCTCCATCGTTATTCTCTTCTCCAAGTGCCTGGGGCAATTGTCTGTTTCCCTGACACTTACACATATACACCAATGTCACACCCAACCAGCCGAAAAAGCAAAACATAATGAGCCTTTAACATAATGCCCACTAATGACAACAGGCCTTATCCAAAAGCCTCCAGGCGCATAGCCATGCCAGAGATATCTAAACCATACACCCCCGTCCGAAAAACCAGTATCCGAGGATCAAATGCCACCGTCCCGAACCATTCCGATCCAGATGCAAAACGCTCTCTCTTACATTGACTTTCCAAAAAAGCGCAAGTCTCGGTCTAATTGCTGCTCCACCCACTCCGGCCACGTATTGTACGGCCGGTGCTCGTCATCTACAAGCCCGTTGAAATGCTTCAGCCACCGGATCATTCCCGGCTCGAGTGGCTCCTGAGATTCTGATGGAGCCCCCCACGACGCCTGCGGTCTGGACTGCTGTGTATCGTTCCCCTGCAGCAAGATAATGCCATCATCATCGTCGTCGAGAATGCTGTGTATTCCCCCGTTGTCCACGCCGCCTTGCGAAGCGTTGCCCAGCATCGGCTGCTTCTTTCCCACAAAATTCTCGGCCTCCGTTACGAAAACCATAATCTGCTTCAGCGCAACCCAGTGCGAGGATAACAGAACCATGACTGGGTCTGATTGATCCGTGAGCTGCCGAAACTTATCATGCGGCATCATCATCCACCAGCAATAGTGTTTTCGAAGAGCTTTGTATGCTAATTGTTTCAGAAAGATGTTTTGGCACGTTAGTTAAAAACTCGTCGGACCCACCAAAGAAATAACGCGAATCAACAAACCACGCCCTCTGTCGCTCCCGACAATGATACATACCTTCGAACGATGATACATAAAGACATCCCACCCACTCGGTCAAGAGTCCGTGGTCCTCTCGGGCCACCGGTGATAAGCATAGCGGCCGCAGGTTTTCAATTGCCACCGATGCCATATCGGCCCAGTCTCTCTCTATAAGCGGCAGGTTTTCCATATAGGGGGCGACGGATGCCTCAGCCTCGTTGTCGTCCAGGTTGACAAAGATCGGTTCAAGGCCCTTCATCCACATCTGCATGCCAACGATGAGAATCCCACGGCTGAACGTCATAAATTCCGCCATTCCATCATCTATGGTCACTGATTGGAACGTAAGCGCAAAACAGGTGGCTACCATAGCGTTGCATTCATCAGCTGTGGCGGAATTTGCCCGCGATATTTCAACCAGACGCCTTTTGAAGGACCGGATCGCTTTTATGCGATGTATCAGCGCGGGGTTGGCCAGGCTGGGATCTTTCCGCATAAGATCTGAAGCGGCCAGAGCAAGGATAGCATGCATCAGGTACTCGTGCTAGAAACAGGAGAGGAAAAAAACCACCCGTGGATTTCGTGTTAGAAATAGTGAAAAGAACAACAAATACCGCAGAAGAAAAACTCCCCCAAAAGTCCCTCCCCAAGTAATTTCTTCAACAAAAGAAAAGCCAGTAACTGATCAGCAAAGATGAACTGAAAACACATCCACATACCTGCTGGGACAGACACGGAACTTCGTGACTCCACACGCTGTCATTTGCCGGGGGTCGATTTGGGTAGCAGTTCATTAGAAAATGCTGGAAAAAGCGCATGTCCTGCATGCTAAAAAGAGGAATCTGATCATGCGGCTGGTGAACAATCTGCGGTGAAGCAGGATATTCACATTTGAGGCCCGTTTTCAGGCAATGGCCACAATATGGACGGGTTTCTTGGCACTGGAGACATTGATAACGGACAGCCGTCGAGGTGTTAGACAGGTCACAAAACATCATCAAAAAAGAATTAACGCGCTTGCTGACCTTGATACGCCGACGCTTGCAGTTGAAGCAGCCTTTTCGGCTCTTCGTATGACCCCTCCGCTCGGCACGATTCCGATAGTGCAGCTGCATAGAAAGTGGCGATGCTTGAGAGTGAGGATCCTGGGGAGTGTGGCCCCGAACAACCAGCTGCTGTTGGTGGTGTAGGTGTGCATCTTGGTGCAGATGAGACTGATGAGATGGGTGAAGATGCTGTTGGTGCTGGTGCTGCTGGTGCTGCTGGTGATGACGAGAAGCTAGCGGGTGTGGGGGAGGCGCTGGAGCATGATGGCGTTCAAAGTACACCAAGTCCATGGGCTGATGAGACCCGCCAAAGCTCATCTCTGAGTAAGTCTGGGGCGGAGGCGTATACTCCATGCCTTCTGGAGATGTCGATGATGCCTGGGCCTGAAGATCCAGAAAGTAGCCAACCTCAGAAGGTGACAAAGAAGTCAAGCTGGACATGGGCGGGCCAGACATGTTGATGTCGAGCGGCGGAATAGATGAAGAATCCATTGGTGGCAAGATGTTATTAAGACTGGCACGAGACACGGAATACATTAAAAGGCTTCTGAGGGTGATGTTTAGTTGGTTGGTTGTCTGGTAAGGGCTAGCTTCAGATGATCCGATGCTGGCGTTTTTTGGTTCTTTTCCTCTTCCTTCCAGTGCCCGGGAAGGGAATGTCGACACCGATGCAGAAAGATCGAGATCAGAAATTTTTTTGATAATAAAATTGGCGTAGAAGAGAACTAAGGCGATGAGGGAGAGACAAGATCTCCAAAAATCACTTAGATCGAAAGGAAAAAAGAAAATCAGAGTAGAGAATATATAATGAGCACTGGTATATGTAGGAGGAGAAAAGAAATGCGGTCGAGGGCCCGTGTCTGATGGGGACAAATGGCGGCAGTGTTTCTAGTTTTTTTTAGTCTCAGGGCTAAGAGACGGAAATTACGTCAACAGAAGAAGGGATAGCAGTTGACAATTGGTGATAGCAAAAGTTCAATGGACTGGCAAAGGCAACTATGATGATGATGAGATTGAGAAAGAAAAGGAGAAGATGGACGAGGGAAAAAGGTTGAGGGATGAAGAGGAAGAAAAGGAGTCAGGAAAAAAGCCAAAAAAAAAAAAAAAATTTAGGGGAGGGAGGACAAAAGTGCGAGGAGCAAAAAGGCGCGTGGTGATGATTTGTGATGGGGAAACAACCAGGGAAGCAGCAACCCTTAAACCAAGCACGGATGGAAAGAGCGAGCGACGCACAGTTTAAACAAAAAGAGAAAGAAGGAGAGTCAGAGATTATCCATAGTGTATTATCACACTGGGGACTTCGGAGGAAAGCCCAGCCCGAGCACGGTTCGCATTCTTTAAGAAAATCTGGCTTGGCCTGACCTGCCAGGCTGAGTGACAGGTAGGTATCTCAGAAATGGACGTCTTAGTGGACATTTGCAACATCCACACAGCGCTGAACAGTGGTTTATAGGCGCCTAGGATGTAGGTACGCACTAGCCAGCCAGATAGTGATTAGATGGATTAGAAACTTGAAACTCCACCTGGGTCCGTGGGCTATTCTTTCCCTGGGACAAAGACCTCTGGAAGGCGCGAGGCGCATTCTAGCAAATGGGAAGGTATGAAAGGAGACCACCCCGATACTACGATACCTCGCTACTCGGACTAAAGCAGGAGCTCAGTTCCTTCCCATGCGTCAAACCCCCCCCCACCCGCCCAAATTCTTTTTCAAGAACAAAAAACCTGCCGAACGGGGCAGTGTAAGGGGCCAAAGAAGGGGGGTAGGAAGCTACCCAGCGGATCTTTCCCAACTTGTAAACAGTATTAAAGGAGCTGAGTGAGCCATATGCATAAGGCAACAATTTTTTCCTTAGAGAACCATCTTCATTCCTGACCATAAGATATCATGAACTGTGCCTTTCGAGATATCTCAGTTTATCAACATCTGCATTGACGAGATTATCCTTATATCTATTTCGGGCGACAGCATCCCGTCACCTTGATAGCTCTCAGCCCTGGATTGACCCCCGCACTCTCTTTTCGGCCCAGCCTTTCCTACCAAGCAAAGGTTCCTGGCTGCCTAGAAGAGTTACGTACGTCGGCCGCAACTCTAAATTCTTTTACCTTTGTTTCGATCGCCGCATGGTAGCCGACCCGATATCACATACCCACCCCAAGCCAAAAACAACGCAATACACGCTGAATTGGTATGAGAAAAGTCGCCCGGGCCCGAAGATTGGGTGACGTTTATCGTGGCGGAGCGGATCCGAGGCGAGTTTCATCAAACCCCCCTTTTCACATAAACAATCTATTGCTGCTGCAAGTTCACAGTGGCACTGCTGTTACAACCCCCCCGAATCACATTCCGCTTCTTGTCCGAACATGACTCGCAGAAAGTCCATGCCTCGGGCCCGGTCTCTATCCGGTGTTACATGGTCACAGGAATCCTTCAAACTCCGGCGGCATGCCGCGTCATCCCCGACCGCGCCCCGTTCCCCGTGGTCCGGGCACTCGACAGAGTGGTCTGTCTCTAGAAAAAAAGCTCGCGTATGTATAGCTTTCTTTGGTGCCTAAAGTTGGGTGGGTTACCGCTCGTTATGCTCTATTTTTCCTTCTTTTTATCTACTTATTGATTTTTTTCATCCGTCAATGCTCTGACATGTCCCCGATCTCTCCAGTCTGGGGTCCGGCGCATTGGTTGGTTCTGCGAACGCAACGTTTTGTTTGCAGATCACCCAAACAATCGGTCCATATGGCCTACGCACTGAGACAACCTGAGTCGGTTTCCCTGTGATGTCCCTGTAAGGCGACACCGCACGAGACAGTCAGCCCATAGTCTTCCAGTAAGGCTGGACATCGTGTCCAACTTCTCGGCCGGAAATTTGACACTATTTCGAAACCTTCACCCGCCATCTGTGTCTAGATTATCACAGTGGTGCCAGCTAGTCCGAGATACTCTCAGCCAGGCGTAAGGGCCCTCATACCATTTCATATCTCAGGTCAGGTCGCAAGTCATCTTTCCTACTCCCTTATCTTAATATATACCAGGATATGTGCATATCTTGCCAACCTCCCTACCGATATATATATTGGCCTGCCCGGGATCTGCTGTCTTGATCCGAAATTCACACGACTTGACTTCAGCTTGAATGGATACCGCGGTACAATACACCAAGAACTAAGACTATCCGAAGACGATAGTGGGAAAAATAGCGAACCACAGCCGAGGTCATATTACACGTTTATCCTCTTGTACTCAGTCAGGTCTTTTTGTCTCACCTGTAGCACAGAAACAGTTTGTGTTCTTGGAGACAGTAGGTATCTCTCACGTTCCTTTAGCACCTCCAGAAAGCATGTCCATTCTGAAGATGTTTGACGATCTACTTACCCTTTCCAACCTGGCTTCACCAGACACAGACTTCCACTGTCCCACCCCAAACTCTTTCTCCGCCAGACATTGTCACCTCCTCAATGTTGGGTTGGCCAGGCGTAAGCTTTGAATGGCCCGTCATCTGTCATCCGTCATCCGTCATCCGTCATCCGTCATCCACGAGAACCCATACACAAAACATATATGCTTATTTCTCTTCATGACCTGAACTACTTCCGTCCTTGTCTATTTGCATTCTCCACTTGGCCGCAAACTTAAAAGGCAACATACCACTTCACTGATATCTTCGCCTCTCCCGATTAAATGTTCATTCGATGAGTCGGCGCTTGAACAAACTTTTTAGATGACTGGGGTGCTGGCAACAGTCCCAAGTTCTTGTCACGCACTATGATGGAGTCCGGCGCAGGGGCAACTTCTTACCACCCCATCTCCCTCCTCTCCGCTCGACCGGAAAGCCGCCATCGCTGGCCAGTTCCCCGATATACGTCGTCCACCGTGTTTTATTCATCTATTTGCTTGCAGGCATACGCTGGCCAGTCCAGAGATGCGCTACCTCGGCCCAATGTTTCTTGTGGGTGAGACATGCGGGTGGCTGCCACTCACTAAGCCTGTCTAGGTGTTGTGTTGTCTTATACTGATGAAATGAATTAACTGATTTCCCTTTTTATCTGGAATAGAAAGTCCACTGCTCTCCCAGAGAAACTTTTCAAGGGAAGGCGGTAGAAGGCGGGAGAAGCGAGGAGCCAGAAGCCCACGATTCTCACACTCTGGGGCAGGGGCGAGTCCATACCTCTAAATCGTCCCGCCGGCCTGTTTTATACTGGGAAGACACTCCGCTTCCCGCGGGCAATTGAACAAGAAGAGACACGAAACTTTCTATGGGCCCTCGCTTCCGTTGGGTAGGGGATCTGTCGGTGACAGTGGCTACGCCCTTTTATCCCGAGTGGGGGGTACAGTATCCGGCGGTGGTATAAGCCACTCGGATTTCTGAAGCTGAAAATCGGCCTCACCGCTCCTCCGTTGGAGTTGAGAGTGCAAAGCGATATCCAAGAACAGGACAGATAAATTGTTGCAGCCCATTCTGTATGTCTCGTTTCCCAAACACTTGTGCTTCCAACATTCATTCTGCACATCATCCGAACCATCATATATTGTTTCCCAGAAATCAGCCAGCCCAGTCCTGAAGTCCGGAATCAATTCTCCGGACCATGTGGGATGGCTTAGAGACCAAAGGTTTTATCCAGTTCGGATCTCCGGACAAGAAAGAGTTTTTCTAGCGGTGTTGATATGCATCTTGGGAATGCGGGAAATGTCCGGATATGTCCGCCATCTGAAAGGGGCACGTTTTTCGTTCGCTTGTGTCGTTTCTCTTGTTAGTCTGCTCTCAGAGAGATACCCCCGATCTCACTCGATGTTAGAGAACAACTCTTCCTCCGTTTCCCGCATTTTGGGATTACATTTTCTCTGTTTCTTTGGTTGCCTTGTTTTGTTATGTTCCAGTCATTTTCCAGTTCGGTGTGTCCCGCGCTTTTTCCCCGCAACGAAGGAGAACTTGTCGTTGCGAAGAACCAGGGCGGCATCCAATGTGCAAAAGAAAAACACAAATGGTCTTTCCGCGCGGCAGGAACTCTTTTTGGACAAATGAAGCGAACATCCTCGATGGTCTTTTTCCTCTTCTGAGTAGGATATGTTCCAGTCATTTCCAGTCATTGGGGGTGGGTCGGCCGGATTGAGATTATTAGAACAAAATTTCTGTCTCTCGATCAGGTTTTGTCGCCGGATTCTGCCGTCCCCGGATGTCGTCTCCTTCGGTAGGCCTAGTCGCCTATGAAAGGAATGATGAGCCGGGATGTGGCCGCCCGGGAGATTGTACGGAATCATGGTGCTGCCCTCGGCCCCGATGTATGATGCCGCGCTGTTTCTTTGTGCCAGGGTTGAAAGTTTACAACACCATCCGATGAGAAGCCATCAACGATATGATCAGACTGAATATATGGCATGAGTGTATGCGGCTGGCACGACCTTTACGGCCGGGTTGATCCTTTCCTCCGCATCTCGTCACTTGGACGGTTGTGACTAGCGGTGCCGAATATTGTTTACGGGTGATATCACACAGTGTCTTGTGGCCTATTGGTGTGTGCCTGGAAGACGAGAGCAACTCGGTGATTCCCAGCCTCACGGGACCGCTCCTGGGCCGGCGCAACCACTAGGCCATTCGGCGATGTACAGACTTGGTGGGAGCATCCACCTAACCCCGTCGGCGTCGAAACTACAGAGCGTCATTTTCTGTTGAGATCGAGGAGAGTCCGGAGGGGAAGCAAGAAGGAAGTGCCGGGGATATCGAACTAAAAGGAAAATCTTATTGCTGTTCTACGAGGTCTCGCAGAGGTCCGGCCCGGTATCGGAGGGGTCCTGTGCGCTGACCACAGAGGCCCCAGGACGTACGCCGGGTGGGTCTTGTGTTTCCCCGATGCACAAGGCTATTGTTCTGTGCTTTGCTCTATTGTTCTAGCGCCGGGCCTTTTTGGGGCGCTGGATACCGCCGGACTGGTCGCCGATGGCCCAGCAGTCCCGCACTAAGGGTCGGCCGGTACTTTGTGGCGCTGGACTTTTCTTTTGCTTGGTGGTTTGTAGCCCATCTGTGTCTTGCGCCCTCTTCACGGAGGTCCCAGGGCGCTGGGAGACTGGACAACAATTTTTGTCGTTGGCTCAGGCCCGGAGAACGCGGGGCAAGGTAATTAGAATGTCTAGTGGGTGTTGGTTGATTGTACGGGAGATTGTATTTCTCACAAGCAGGCTTGATTGAACTCTCTAATTCCGTGAGTACGTTCGACTGAATGAAGGAGTGAGAGTCGAAGATGTAATGTTAGGGTTGGGGTTAGGGTTGGCAACCTTGTGAATGTCGTAACTTTGAACTTGGTAGAAGCTCTACGTGGATTGCATACTACGGTTTCAGCTTTGGTGTAAGGAAAGTTGATCGTGACTCGAGCTGTAGCACATGGCGATTGGAATGGGCACCAAGCTACATCGAGTTGCACGATTCATCCCTCATGGTGGACCAAAGCCAAAACCGGCGTGGGCACACTCCCCTTCCCCGAAAAATCCCCGGTCGAATGCCTGTGTGCTTCAGCTGGGCCTCCGGGCGGAGAACGTCAGGCGAGTGATCGCTGTACGCAAAAAAATGCCAGCAAAGCGACAGCTGAAGGCGCCGGCACAAACACCAAACGAGGCGCCCCGGGGGGTCCCCACGACGAGCCAGCGAATTGCACGGCGATGTTTTGGTCTCTTCGCAACGTTTGGAAACATGGAAAGGGGGGGAAGTGAGCGCAAGCGAGGAGAGGAGAGGTTTTCTTGTTCCCCTGGGCCAATATTTGAGCTGTTTGTTTCATGTATAGACAGACCGCACATACACCAACGCAGGGGAACGAGCTAGGCATGCACAGAGGCAATAGGACGGAAGTTCACTTTAGGGGGCGGCCAACTGTCCTGGCTGAGCGGAGAGGCGTTGTTAGAGGGTAAGTCAGTGTGGACAGACAAAAGGGAGGGGGGTTTCGAGATCGGAATGTGCTTTTTTTCTATGTGCAACAGGAGGCGCCGGAGAGGGGGCTGGGCGGCTAGGCTGTCCAGGAGGCTGGAATGTGTGACTTTGAGAGGGCGGCTGAGAGACAGTAGAATACGTCAGATATATACTCCGTAAAGCGAGAGAGAGAGGGATCTCTGTATTGATCACGATTCAGGATATGAGTCCACAGTTTGAAGAAAGGGAAGAAAGCCAAGAGAAAGAAGTCCAAGACACCGGGAGGCGTGGAAGTCGGGAGGCGGGCCCAAAACAAAACCCCGGACCCTAAGACGTGACAACACACCAGCCAACCGCGGGCCTAACGAGGCCATGGAAGCTGGGAATAAGCCACGTCACCAGAGGGAGCAGCAACAAACAGACGCAGACAAACCCAGGACGCGCGAACTATTGACATTCAGCAAACTTCCGCGATGGAGATAATGTGCGCCTCCGGGAAGTGAGGGCGGACGGCACACCAAGACTTCTTTGTCGTAACACGGCGATCGTGGTTTTTTTTTCTGGTCGGATACGGGAGGTGTTGGTGAGAGAGAGACTCGGTTGTCGGTTTCATTATCTTTGGTTATTGGCGATTCATTTCCGTATCCTTGCTGCGAGCTCGAGAAAGTCCCTTACACAAACACTTAATTATGAGAATGAGGTCAAGACATGAAGCAATGGTTGTGTGATCTGGTAAAGGGGAAGGCAAATTGGAACTAAGCCTGATAGCAGCAGCATCACACCGCAACCTAACGTGAGATATAAGATTTCGGCCTCCTCCTCACATCATGTGTGTGTCTTATCACCCAACCCGACATGGCTGCTATTTGGGAAGAGGGATTCGGCTATCTTTTTCTGAACCACGGGCGGCAGCGACCCTGTAATTTCATGCCACGCGATGACAAGCCTGACACTTATTTTTCCTTCTGAGTGGGTAGTGGAAATTCTTCTTGGGTTCGGAGGAACGTCAGCTCTTGGAAAATATTTGCAGACGCGGGCCCGTCCATTATCGCCAGATACAAGCCCAAAAGGGAAAAGCGAGGGAAAATATGAAACGGAGGACTAAGCGGGACTTGTCTACAATAATACCCGTGCCTGGTCCTCACAGAGCACAAGACAACGAAAAAAGGAGAGAAGAGCTAGGAAACGACACACACGACACAAGAGACGGGAATATAATCAAACCTTATTTTCACTGTTACCATCCTTCGCTCCCTTCTCTCTACAGATAGATACTCCTCACAGAGAGCGATTCGGGGTTTTGGGGTGTCTGACTGTTGAACTGAGGGACTCTGCGAGCTGTGAGTCTGTTGTGCAGTTTACCCCTGGCTAGTCCTAAACGAGACAGTGTCTTCCACGATACGCGCACACCATGAAAGGCAGAGAGGGCAAAAAATGCCTGCTTATTTCCATCCTGCCTGAGGGGAATTTTCTGTCGTCCCCTGGTACGATGGTTACATCGCCAGGAACCTTCCCAGCTCCCACCAAAGAAGAGGCAGGGGGGAACACGGCCAAACGACGCTGTGTATGTGGGCTGACAGAACCTCCGACGACACGGGCGGACAGGAAGTGGTGGAACTTAAAGGACTTGCAGATAGGAGCATACCACCGCTTTTCAATCGACACAAGGATCAAAATTTCCCACTTCGTCCTGTTTAGCCGTCACTTCCCATCCTTGGTATTCCGGGTTTCGACCCCGCTCAGAACCATAACGTGCTTTCTGTAGTAGATAACTGAACTTCCCACGACGAGACTGTGCGAATGAGTGCTAGACCCAAGCTGGACGAAGAGCTGGCCCTCCCGATGACGGATCGACGTGTCCATTGCCTTGGCATCGCAAGCACTTCTTCTCTCGACTGACCGCGAACGCTGCAGGTGTTCGGCCCCTCTCAAGGCATGTGAACGCTGTAGGTACGCTGTCGGAGGTCGGAGCCAGCGGAACACAGAGGGAGAGAATGTCAGCTAGAGTCGCCGAAGCCGATGTTGCGGTGAGCGGCGTCAAGAGGATTTTTTTTAAGAAATCCCCCCCTAAGCGCGGGGTTTCGAGTTATCGCGCTCCATTCCCAGTTTGCCCAATACCGAAAGAAAAAATTCACCCAGAATGCACGAAGACGACCCAGGAAAAAAAAAAAAGTACCGAAGCGGGCCTAGACCCAACCCAGTTAAAGTGGTGTGTGTGTGTGTGTCGGCGATACGTGGCAAAAACTAAGGCAGACGGCTCTTGAATTTTTTTTTTCTTTTCCTCGAGAGAATCCACCCTTCCGACCCGGCTGAACTGCAATAGCGGTTCGAACTATAAAGTGTGGCTCTCGGTTCTGTGCCTCTCCGGACGTTGGATGGATTTGGGCCTGGAGCTCGTGGGCTTTCGTGGGTGGTGGTGATGCGTGGTGAAGTGTAAGTGCGGCTACACTTCTCAAGTACAGTGCTTGCGACTGGGGACATGTTGCGCACACTGTGATACGTGGTGGGATATATGTGACCTTGAGCACGTATTTGAGAGGATGGAGACCAGAAGTATGGATGCGCTCACACAGTGTCGATCGACAGCGGGACAACAATCAACCTTTTTGCGTGATACAGTTTCGGACGGCGGCCTCGTTCGTCTCTCGCGCCGGGATGTGTGGTCAAGTCCCGCGCAGCCAATCACGTTGGAAAGTCGGGGGCGAGGGCTGGGTTGCTGTCCCGGCCCAAACCGCCGTGTTCCGTCTCGATGGGAAGGTCGCGACGGTGGCCGTGGTGCTTCAATTCAAGTGTATCCTGTATGTGTCGGGCTGGTACGGAGTGTTCAAGCCTGGGCACATGCAGAGAGAGACAATCCTTCAGGTCGCCAAAAGGCTGAGACGTGCGATCGGGCGCCCACGGGCGGAAGAAGGGAAAAGCATATCAGGCCAGATACAGGCAGCCGGCGGTGAAAAATGCTACAACCTTGAGAAACAAGGGCGAAGTCCGTCGGCTTGAGATCCCGTGAAGCCTTCTCACTATTACGCCGTCTAATGGTCTATCTGGCTTGGCCAACTAGTCACAACCGGCTATATGCGCATTCTTTTGATCCCATCCCATCCGTTCCGGCTGTTCGTCTTCCCTCACCCCGCTCTGGATGGGAGAGAGAGGAAGGAAGGAAGGACCGAAGGCATGCATGCTGGTCTGACTGAACAGTGGCCATCGCCGGGTTCCTGCCTGAAGAGCCAAATACCTGTGCGAGTCTAGGTCTGTGACTTCTCTCTCTCTCTCTCGTCTTGTGGCCGTTCTTGTTGGCCCGTTTCTCATCCACATACCCCCCCTGCCATAAACCAAACCACGTAAGCCGGGGGATTACGTGGTCGCAATCGCTGGCTTTCTTTTCCCCTCGCGCTGTGCTGTGGACGTCTGTGCTGTGGACGTGCATGTGGCTGACCCCTGCGCCGAGAGGATGAAAAGAAAAAGAACCATCGCAAAGCCAGCCAGTGGGCGAGAAGACGTGCCTAGACTAAACCTCTTTGGGAACTGTGGGCTGCTGGTGTGGTGGGTTTTGGCTGGTGAGCCTCCTTATGGTGCCTGACTAAAAAGAAACGCTCTAAAAACGAACAGGTACCGAGAATGATGGCCCGGGATTTTTTCTTTTTCTTTTCTTCTTCTTTCTCGCCTCTATGGCCGACCCGAAACAGCGACGGGACCAAGAAGGGAGAGACAGACAGAGCGCAGAGAGAGGGTGTGATTGTGACAGAGAGAGACAGTGGCAAAAGAAAATCGCCTATGTTCCTGAGCAAACGAAAGACAGATAAATACCGTGAAAGCAGGACGAGACCCAAACAAATAATATGGGTGATAATGTGGTCTTGGCCGCGGTTACACTTTCAATCTCCTGCTGCAAGGAGCCGCCGATGATTATCGCGGAGCCTTGCACACAGCCGGTCGTTGTTCTTGTTGTTCATGTTCATGTACTACGATCGATCGCCTGCAGGGGGACTGGGTGTTAGACCAAGTGATTAAGAGAAAGAAAAACGAGTAAGCAAAGGAATGGAAAGAGTGAAAAATTGATGCCAGCCAGCCCTTTCCTTCTCTTCTTCCACCAGATCAATCCGTCCCTTGGATCCGGCTCTTTTCTCTTTCTCAGGTGGCGGCGCATGATTCCTTTTTGGCCAACTCTGTTGTCCTGGACTTGTTCTAGACCGTTTTTTTTTGTTGCTCTCTGCTAGTCCTGGTGTTTGTGTTCACTTACCGTTCCTGCACCGATACCGTCTTCGTTTGTTCGTTGGACCGGACACCGTTCTTTCTGTAGTGTGCTTATCCGGTGGCCGCTTCCTTAGGAACTCTGGTCTAGGATATCACCCCCACCAGCACTATTCGCTCACTAGCACACACTCTATTGTTCATGGTCTATTGTTCATGGCTAAAAGTGCGAAGTTCTGGATCGTCCCGGCTTATAGGAAGTTGAAAGTGCACAGATAGCAAGCAACCAGAAAAAAGAGCAAGGAAACCAGAAAAACATACACAGCACAGCACATGTTGTCGTGTGCTTGTTTCCGGGCAGTGTGAGTGCCACAGACCCTGCATATACCGCACAGCACATCTTTCGCTTTGCTGTATGCATTCTTCTGGATGGGGACCGTTGTACCGCCTTCCTGTTCTGTTGTTGTTCGTCTGAGTCAATGGTAGATAGAGGGAATTGGGTGATCGGGAAGCAACAAGCGTCTGGACTCTCTCAGGGAACCCCTTCCTTCTCTGAATGCCACGAGTTCCTCCTGGGGGGTTTTTTCTTCGGGGGGGTTTTTTTTTTTTCGTGGGCTTGGAGTGAGGCTTCTTTCGCCTCCTTCCTCCGAATGGTTGCTGATCTAGCGCCGCCCTAAACTAGCGCAGACCACGTAAGTTAGTATTTTTTTCTTCTCTCTCTTTCTCTGTTCTTGCTTCTGCGCTGTTTGCCCCTTCTTTCCCTGCTCTGCCCCTGGCCGTGTGCGTGTGGGCGGGTGGACTTAGGTCGGTGGATGGGCTGGTGGGTGGGGTGTGGGCGATTGATTTTAGTGTGTTCTGTTTAGTGTCTACCGTTCCTACCCTGGCCCTTCCGGGTCTGGGCTCGCCTAATCCCGGACGCTCCTGCGCTTGTTCGTGCTCCCTTCGACTGCGACTTTTGACTTACACGCTCTTGGGCGCTCTTGCCTTCTCTCACTTCTCCCCCTTGCCCTTTCCTCTTCCATCTTACATTCCGACATATATCTTCGCCTCTCTCCCGCTTGCATCTTCTTTTTGCGTCTCAGTCTTTTTTTTCTTTCCCTCTTTTTCTCACCAACCTTCTGGTGTTCATTCTCTCCTTTCGACCTTCTTTTCTTGTTGTGTGGGGTTTTATCTATTTCTTTCTTCTGCGAAGAATCCTCGTTCTGCTCTCCTTTAGATCGAATTCTTTTGCTCACTCTTTTTCTTTTTTTCAACATTCATTTCTTCAATCTCCTCCACGAGGACGTCCCTTCATTTCCTTCGGAATTTCTGATCGCCAGCGATCTTTTCCCCATATATCTTCATTTCTCGAGCCATATGGTGCTTGACTTCTTCCTATCCATTTTTTTCATCTAAAAAGACAATCTAGACTATCAATAGAGTCAATCATCTTACAATCGATCTCGACGAACGAATTTTGTTAAAAAGATTATACCAAATCCTTCTCTCACCTTTTAACAACACCACCACTCCTTCTAACACACACACACACACACATACACCAAGTATTACACATCAACTCCTCCAACCGAGACCATGCATTGCCAGTCGTTCATCGCCGCCGTGGTCGCTCTGGCCATCACTGCCAACGCTGCCGCTGTTCCTCAAGCTCCTGTTGTTGAGGAGCGCGACATCGAGGGCCGTGCCATCCACGTTGAGTGGGTGACTACCTGGGAGACTGTCACTGTCTATGCTCCTCCTGCCCCGGCCACTCGCACCCGCACCCGCACTCGCTACAAGAACCGCCGCCCGACCGCTACCACCACGGTGATGCTGGGCTCGGTGACTTCGTCGTCGACTACTGCTGCGGAGACTTCCACTTCGACCACTTCCTCCGAGGAGTCTTCGACCTCCACCACTGCTGAGGAGCCCTCTACTATCACTCCCTCGACCACTTCCACTCCTGTGGTTGAGGAGCCCACTCCTTCTCCCGAGCCCTCTGTCGAGGCTGCCCCCGTTGTTGAGGCCGAGACTCCCGCTGCCGTTGAGACTACCACCACTCCCGCTGCTGCCGTGGACACTCCTGCCCCCGTTGTCCAGGTCCAGCAGGTTGCTCCGGCGGCTTCTTCCACTTCTGCTGCTGCTGCCCCTGAGCCCGAGACTACCACTGCCGAGGCTGCTACTTCGTCGACTCCTGTGTCCATTGCCTCCACCGGTGGTGGTGCCAAGCGTGGCTTTGCCTACAACGAGCCCTCGCTCCTCAGTGCCTTCTCTGGCGGTTCTTTCGGATGGGCCTACAACTGGGACTCGCTTGACAACGGCCTCTCGGTCAGCGGTCTTGAATTCGTTCCCATGCTGTGGGGTCCCGTCTCCGTCCACACTAGCCGCTGGGCTGCCAACGTTGAGAAGATGCTTGCCAATGGTGCTAAGTACCTCCTCAGCTTCAACGAGCCTGATATTGACGCGCAGTCCAACCTCTCTCCTTCGGCTGCTGCTGCTGCCCACGTCCAGTGGATGAACCCCTATGGCGACCGTGCTCTCATCAGCGCTCCTGCCACCTCCAACAGCAACCGTGACGGCGAGGGTAACCAGTGGCTCAAACAGTTCATTGATACTTGCGACAGTGCTGGCTGCAAGATCGACTTCTGCACCACCCATTGGTATGCTCCTGCCAGCGCCAAGCAGAACCTGTTCGACCACCTTGCCGAGGTCCACGAGATCTGCAAGGGTCGCGATGTGTGGCTGACCGAGTTCGCCCCCAGCGGCTCGGATGATGAGGTCATTGCCTTCATCAAGGACGTCCTTCCCCAGCTTGACCAGCTCTCTTACCTCAAGCGCTACTCCTACTTCATGGCGTCGGTCGGCAGCATGCTGTCTTCCACCAGCAGCCTGAACGGCGTCGGCCAGGCTTACGTCTCGGCGTAAACAGTTGACTCCCATTTTCTTCCTTTTCTTTCTCTCGTTTATTCCCACTTTACTTTGCTCCTTTTTATGATTTGGCCATTTACGGCGTTTGCTTTTATGTGTCTTTAGATCGAGGTAGATCTAGGCCATGCCAGGACTGCATATATACGTGATGCCAGTTGGATATCATTCTGTTACGAACATGTTGTTTTTGCTTCATTTTTTTTCTCTTCTCCTGGCGGCTCTTTCTCTTCTGATCTGCCGCCAGCGAAACGTTTAACTATCGGCAGCCCGTGAAAATAGTACACATTCGTTTTTCCTGTGTTCTACTGTTCCGATCAGGGTTATTCGATTTAACTTCTCGGGTTTTTTTTTCACTTCTTCTGTACATACTTTCTTTCACTTCTCATTCGTGCCGTTTTTGGACAAGAGCGATCTCGTCCCGACTTGGCCGGTCTGTTGCTTGCCGACTGAATCTTGTTCGGTCATGCGGCGCAGACCTCTCTTTTTATCAATGGCCCCTCTGAATCGGGGGTCCCTTTTACATTCTTGACCTGGTACACTCGTTTATCATTATACTTTTGGTGTCGCTCGCTTGATATCCCAATGAATACAACCTCGAAGCTTTTTACGAACACAAGCGAATGCTCTTTGATGATGTTACTCGTGAATTGTAAAGGTCTGCTGGAGATGTCGTCTAGGCGAAAGTAATTTCGGGAAGCCAACCGAGAAGACTAAGGAAAAAAATAAATATTCACGCCCTGGGCAGAAATGGGGGGTTTTTTTGACAGCTAACCAGGATCAAGGGCACGAATAACCCGACAGCCCGGGAAATTAGAAGATCGGCAAAAGTGGGGCCGGTTGGCATTGTGGCATTTTTTGCGCAAACGAGTCGGCACTCGCCGGGAAAAGTGGGGCCTTGGGAATTTCGAGTTCGACGTTTGGAAGGAAAAAGAATGTCGATTATGAGGTGTTAGTAGTAACTTGAGCACTTGAGCCCTCTGATGTTGTCAAAAAAACAGAAAAAACCAAAAAAAAAAGAGAGAGGACCAGTCCTGCGCACATCTATCTCGAGAAACCAGAAACTAGAAACCAAAAACCCACCCGTATATATAACATCCGCCAATTTCCACTTCGCCCACCGGGTATTGTCCATCCATCCCCAACCCACCCCATGCTGTCCGCGTTTCATCACAGCGAACTACCGCTTCGGCGGCGGCGGCCCGGCAGAGATCTTGGTGCGCGCCGACACCCGCATGAACGCATCCCGCCGCGTCCCCGCCGCCAAGCTCGTCGGCCGCCGACCGCCGCCGCGCGGCAGGTGTCCTGCGGCGGTGTACGCGCCCGAGCCCCCGAGCCCGCCTCGACCGCCGCCGGTTTCCAGGTCGGGCGCGCGGATACCATCGTGATC
>LNGL01000003.1:962153-1025215 GCA_001510565.1 Knoxdaviesia proteae
GTCGTCGTCGGTGGTGGTGGTTGCTGCGGGGTTGGGGTACCGGCAGACCGGGTCGGTTGTCGTGGTGGTGGACGGCCGCGGTGTGTGGTGTAGGTGGCGGCGGGCAGAGGCTAGCAGGCGGGGAATGGTGGTTGAGGTCATGGATAGTGGTGGGGGGGCTTCTCCGGCGGCGGCGGCGGCTGCGGCACGGCACCGGCAGAGCGGGGATGCCCCGGAGCGGCTGCCGACGCGCATGGGATAGTGCGCCGGGTCGCCCGAGAGCGCGGCGGCGTGGGCGGTCAGCGGGATGTCTGTGGAGGAGGTGGACGTGCCCGCGTTGTCCTTGGACGTTACCCACTGGATGACGAGGATAGAGAATAAGACTGCAGTTGGATGTGTTAGATGTGTGTGTTTAGCCTGGTGAAATGGGAGGAGGACTTACTGTCGCAGTTACAGCACATCAGGCAGATCCAGCCCGGCTCGCCGCCGAGAGCCATCAGAACGGAGAGGTTCCTGTTTCGGACGTTAGCGTTTTGGATGCAGTGTTTCTCGGTGCATTTCACGCCATGCCATGTGTCGAGGGGACAGAAGACTCACGCAATACTACTGGCCAGCGTACACACTGCCCCGATGAAAGTACGCGTGGCCACGCTGCGCAGCCGCAGATTCGGCGGGTTTCGTAGGGACTGTTTATACGAGTACAGATCTGAAGCAGGCCTGTTAGAAATACAAGCTACCTATGTGTGTAAAGGATGGAATGCCAGCGACTCACTCTTCAGAGGGATAAGAAACAGGATCGTCAGGTACACGTTGACGATGGCGTCAAACGAGATCAGCGGGATCATGGCGATGTTCTGCATTCCGATGACACAGACGCCGTTTTCCATGTGGGTGATTCGACTAGAACGTGTAAGTCAGTTTGGGGAAAGAGAGAAGCGCAATTGTTCTCAGTGTAGACGCCGACAGAGCGAGCGCGGGTGTTCCTCACTATCTGAAGTTCATGATGGCCACGACCACGTATACAGCCAACATGGCAAAGCAGTTGAAGCAGTATAGCTTGGATTTCAACCGCGGCGTCGTGCCGCCGCGAATGACGTACTGTTCGTCTGAAAGTTAGCTGGTCTGGCCGGTCGTCGAGTGTGCTGGGTAATCAAGACTTACTGCTTTCTCCACCAGGAACAGGTAGATGAGCTTGATACACGCCCCAACATTAGTATATACTCAGTCAGCCACCGCTCAGTATACTTGGGGGACGCCCCCGTAGAGCTTGCGAACTTGAAACTTACGATCTGCCACGACAACAAACGGCAAGGTTAGTAACCCTAGTTTCTCATCGAACAGCGGGCGCATTGTTATGTCTGTCGGGGAAATCGCACCTTGGACGTGACATAGCACACAAGACAGAGCAAGATGGCGCCGGAACAGATGGCCAGCGTCGAGTTCACGCCGAACGCGAGCTGCAGCACAGCCGTGGCGAACACGAAGAAGTACGAGTCGATGTAGATCGCGAACACCACTAGACGCAGACAAAAACCGCCTTCCCATTAGCGAATAGTCTTGGGAGACAGCCTAAGCAGTCTTGAGAGATGCACAGAACATGAAATAAGTACAAGAGGGAGAGTGCGGGGGCGTGCGTACACCAAACCACATACGGCACTTTATGCCACTGCTTGATGTTCGAGCTGCGCTGCGTGAGGAACATGGACAGAATGGTGATCGAGATCATGGCGAGAATCACACTGGTCACCGTGCCGGCCAGCGGCTCGCCGGGCTTGCCGTAGTCTTCGATGCCGCGGCCGGCCGGGCTGGTGTCGGGGCCGTATCGGACGTTCATCCTGCGCCGGGGCGGTGTTTCTTCCGGGAGGTCTTTTCTGGGGGGGGGTTTTTGGTATTGAATGCGTCGGTGTGGGGCGCTTTGGAGTAATCGGTGCCGTGATAATGTGTGATGAGAACGCTCGAATGGATAGGCGACACTTGGGATGGGTCTACGGGCTGAGCAGGATTCGAGAATAGGGAGATTACAACCCAGGATTGAAAAGAAAAAAGAAAATGTGTGAAGGGCCGTGGATCGCTAGGCTTGTGTCGAGAGTCTGGTGCCCAGTTTGCACAGGTGCCCGAGAGGTAAGCGAGAGGACCTCCGAGTCTACCGAGCTGGAAACGATGACCGGAGATACTTATATATCTTCTCAGGCTTAAATGGCTCCTCTGTGTCTTTTCGTGTAATCCGCCGGACACCGGAAAGCAAACTTGCCGCAAACAACGTCGGAGCAGCCGAGAAGTTCGAGTCGAGAGGCGAGATTTTCGCCGAAACGGACCTTTGACGTTGTATATGAAGAGGCGGTACTATGTGGAAGTATGTGTGTCGGGTCTGGCGTTGCTTCTTCCGGTGCGGTGACCCAACTTGAAAAGGACCTGCACGAACTGAACCCAAGAAGAGAAAGATGGAAGAAAGACTTATGTTTGCCCGTATGCCGCGGGGACCATAAAAAGAACAGAACCGAGAAAGAAAGGGGCGCGATTGACTGGAAAGAAGAGGGGATTCCACGTCCAGATATAGGCCAGGCATGTGTCTGCCGGGCTGTAAGTAGCACGAGAACACTTCAGCTTGCCTAATAGAAGCAGATGCTGGCAGATACCAACGCAGCCACGACATCTTGCCTCTCACTCCGACCGCACTGCTCTTCTTTCATCCGCCAACCGGGATTCTCGATCCTCCTCATCTCATCTTCACAATGTCTTGCTTTCTGCCGCCCCGCCGTCTGGCTGTACACAAAAGCCCAGACCATGCCGACCCTCTCACACCCCGGGGAGCCAGTTCATCTCCCAGATCCGAACTCCTTTCCCCCTCTCTCTGCATTTTTGTTTCTGTCGCTGAGGGTTTTCTCCCGCTCACAGAGTCACTACCCCTTTTCTGAACCGCTCCACTGGGCTTGATTCGACGCGCGCATAGACACACAAAGAGGAAAATGCGCAATATACCAGAGACCTGTACGACGGTTGTGTAGCGTTCCACCGGACGATGAGAATAGGAGACAGAAACGAAATAGAGAGAAAGAAGTCAAGGTCAGGACAGCTGTAAGGACCGCTAGGCCCAAAAAGGTTATCTGATATCATCACGAAGCCAGCTCCCCCCTCAATGTATCGCTACCTCCAAGACCAAACCGGTGGCGTAAACACACACGAGCCTGGGGCCACTGCTCCCATGTAGACACAGCATCTTCGCAAACTCGACTATATATAGGGAGACAGACCGATGGTTGCACTCCCAGGTCAATCGAAGCGAAGATGCACAAAGAAAATCCCCCCGGCTCCTGCGTCCCGAAGTTGTGCTCTCTGTACAACGCACACCCCCTTGGGCGTGGGTTGCACGGCCCTCCTGCCATGTCGCTGCCGAGATGACTTACCTGAATTTGTCGAGTCTGGGCCGTAGACCGGACGGGCTGAACTTCTCTGTTCAATCTCACCCGGGCATAGCATTCTCTTTTTGGTGAAGAGGGGCAATCTCCTCTTCGAAGCAAAAGAGATTACCGGAGAGCGAAAAACAAGACAGAACACCGGTATGATCCGTGAACACAGAAACACATAGATGACGAAAGCACATCTGACCTCGACAGGATATCATAATGTTCCCCAAACCTCAGATTCAGGAAGCCAATGAGAGATTTTGTACATTCATGAAGATCCCACAATAGATGCTGTGATCCAGCGCAAAAGAGAAAAGAAAACGACACAGCAGGTACATGCACATATGCAGATGGCCTATGGCAGACCGGAACAGGAGACGGAAACAAGTCCTCGAAACAGGTCCTCTCTTGAGAAATAGAACAACAAAATAAAGAGAGAAAAACGCCAATGTCTCTCATCCAGTAACAAACTCCCATGACCCAATATGTAGGACAGACAGCCCGAAAAGTACAATAGAAAAAACACCCTATGCCTTGTAGAACTCCGGTGTAAATGAGCGCCGAGCTGAAAAGCCTCCCGTATCACCTTTTCCCACCTCCTACTCCCCCTAAAAACGAAGCCATGGTCATAAATAATAATAAAAAAGAAGATTGGGAAATGAAAAGATTGTGCAGGTAGCAAATGCGGTGCCAATGATGGCACGTCGGACTGAAATAGGAGAATCAAGAAAAGGAAAATGGAACACGAGATGGCTGGATCGTGAGGTAGATAGGGTTGGAAAAAAAATGAGAGACGGCGTCGCTGAGTTGGCGTTATACGACTGCCCCTGTCAGGACAAGACGCCGATAGTTGGAAGGAAATACGGTTGTGAAATGGATCGCAAGAATGCCGGCCATAGGCTCGTGTAGCACACGAGGGTGGCCTGTGCACATATTGAAGGAGACAGCTTATGGTCTGGCCTCCTCACTCGCCTCGGCGCTCGTCTCGGCATCACGTCCAGTCTCGCCATGGCGGCGGGTGCGGATGTGGAAGCGCTCGGCCAGCCGGGTGCGAAGACCCGGGGCTTCGGCGGCAGGCCCAGGCTGCAATCCATTGCGAATGCGTTCCCGCCGTTCCGAGTTCATTTGTCGCAAGGTCGACAAACGCTCTTCCGCCGTGCTTTGGCGCAGGAAGCCAATGTCAAAGAGGCGCGACCCCCGGTGACGTTGGGTCTCCTGGTCGGCTTCAGCAGTATCCTCGGGTTGAAGGTCCATACGGCTGTAACAGGACAGAAAAAGTCAGTACGAAATGTTCATTCACAACGAAAGGGATAGAGAGAGGAGGGGTATCGAAATAGAGCTTACCAGAGTGGGCAAGTTCCCGAAACATTGACCAGCCATGGGTCAACACAGACAGGGTGGAACTTGTGATCGCAGGGCAGCACGCGGACATCCTCGCCAATGGTAAAGTCTTCGGCGCAGATAGCACAACCAAGGTTCTCATCAGGGGTCTGACACCGCTCCGAGTCCGAATCATCCAGCTTCATGGCATCGATGGCCGATGGGGCGGTGTTATCAGTTTTTCTGGACGCGACAGCAGCAGTGGCCGCCGTCTCAGTGGCATCTCTAGCGGGCGGGTTGCCGGGGGTGCTGGCCGCCGAAGGCGCCTTGCCATCGGTCGCAGGGGTGGTGCGCGGAACCGGGGCATCAAGACGGTCGGTTGATGGCGACTCGAGGTCGTACGATGCCGGATCGGGTTTTCCAGGGGCAGGAGTCGGGTCGCCAAACTTGATGACGGGGAGAGTCTCCAGCACGGCACGAGCCAGACCCTTGGCACGGCTCTGGCGCGGGCGGCCACCCTGGGCACTGCGGGGACCGTAACGTTCGGGGAAACGGCGGGCACGGAGAGCACCGACGCCGATGACGAGAACAAAAAGGACGGTGATCAGGCCGGTCACGGTGTACAGCACGCTCATCGCCACAGCCGAGTTGCCGCCTCCACTACGCGGGGTGGGAGCATCGGTCACGGTGGAGTTTCCGGTGATCGACACGCGGACCATGTCGTCGTCGGTGGTGCTGTTGAGAAAGGACAGGGCCTGGCCAGCGTCGGCGGCGTCGGTCATGGTGTAAATGCTGTGGTAGGGAATATCCTGGCCCTCAATAACGCAGAAGTTATTGCTGACACTGTAAAGCACAATGGCGACGGGGTTTTTGGCCATAAGAACGTTGATGATGTCGTTGGGAGAAGCGGAATCGGTGGTTTGGTCGCAAGACATATAAGCCATGTGACGTTCGGGAAGCGAGAAGTTTTGGAAGTTGGAGCCGTCGATATTGGTGATTCCACCCTCGATGTGAACAGCCTACAGATATTAAAAAGCAACAAACGGGTCAGTTAGGAGACAACTGCGAATTGGCGGAGCAAGAAAGCACGCCTGACGGAGGAAATGAAATCACAGAAAAAAGCCTCCGCCTCCACCACGTTCAAGGGCTGGAAATTGCGCCACATACAACTCTCGAGGATTCGGTCTGGTTAAGACCGTTCGATCCGGTAAGCGGAACGACGAAATACTGGTAGGGGGCGATGTCGCTGCCGGCAGCTGTTAACATCAGAGTCATGCCCGCGGCATCGGCCCAGTCGGGAATGTTGGCTTCGGATCGTAGCGACACGTCCTGAGCGGTAACTGAGGGAAACGACGCCAGCGACACAAGCAGGAGGGAGGCAGCCAATGACCTCACACTCCGGGCAATTGAGCTTGTCGCCATCACGATTGCGAGACGAAGCTGGACAGTGGAAATAAGGCGACAAGAGATTCAGACGCTTGATTCATCCGGGAGAAGATGTGAATACAGAATTGTTGGAAATTGGAAGAGTTGAGTGCGGGAATTCCGAGTCGATGATGGTGACGAGAGAAATATGGGGAGATGTCACGAGATACCGAGAGACGAAGCAAACGGAAGGTGTAGAGAAGGAAGAGGAGAAGAGGAAGTATATGCACGAGCAGTAGTAGATTTAAAGAACGAGAAAATAAAATAAAATAGAAAAGAAGAAGAGAGATAAAAAAGAGACAGGCTAAAGGTTTAGGGTGGCTAGAGGGCGGGAATGATAAGAATGCGGGAACGGAGAAATAATGGGGGCACCACAGCCTTTTTGCTGATTGTTGGGTGTTGTAGGCCTCTTCGTTTGAGGTTGCATGCACATATAACGTCTGTATTACAGTGTACGGAGTATATGTGCGCTCGTTTGGATTTCGGGCTCGGTAACGCCGTTCTGACGAGTGACGACCACTAGATGATGCTCACAGACCAGCAAATGGCGCTGGACACTGGCGACTGCTGATCCAGCCAACGAGGAGCAGCAAAGATGTCGATGAATGGCGGTGATTGTGTGTGATTCGACCCAAGTTGGCCGTCTCCGAAGCCCGTGAAGCAGGATGAGTGTGTGAGGATGTTTCGAATGGTCGAGTTGAGCGACTGGAAGCGTCTCAGAGTCTGGAGGGGTTAAAGGCCAAGCCAAGCATGAGTTTAATGCAGATAGGGGGGCGCAGTCGTTTTTTTTCGTCCTTTTGAAGATCAACCAGAAAAGAAAAAAAAAAAGCTGGAGAGTGGTGGCCAGCGAACCCCGTCACTGACAAGGATCAGGGTGACTGATACGATACCGATGTAACCAAACCTGGCCTACCGAACTCTCTGGAGCGGGGGACTGACGGCCGATGACGACGGGACTGGGGGAAAGAAAAAGCAATCCAAGAATCAAAAGAAGAAGCTTTCTTTTACTCAAGAGATTGCTGCCGACAAGGTGCTGTGATGAGGTTGTGGGAAGCGAAGCTGCTGTACTGTGTACTCAGCTGGAGATTCTCACACAATAGATCGCAACGGAGGAGAAACTTTCACAGAGTCGCACTGGATATGGATTGACTGTGAGGCTGGGCATAGGACTTCGTTTAACATCGAAAGAAGGAGAAAAAAGCCAAGACACGGTATCACAAAACCGGCACTCTACCATCAAATCCGGACTTTGGGATTCAAGAGCATCGTTGAAATGAGGAGTGTAGCGGGATTCGATGGAATCTGCGTGTATGAAAGGAAACCGGCTATACCTCGGGAAGCTATAGCTTAAAGAGATGCTTCACTCTACTTGGTGAAGGCGCTGTTAAGCATAAATTACAATCGAAGGAACCTCTTAAGATTCTAGCCGATCGGGGCACCACTGGCTATCCGCATCACTTATGTAATAGTCGCTTCTGACTCGGAGCATGACTTCATAAGGAAGGAAAGAGCAAAATCAATGGCCTGACGGTCTAGATTGGCCGTGTTAGTTCCGCTGTTGCACCTAGAGAAGGAACGATCGGGTCGGGAGCAACTTGGCAGCGGATAAGCACCCACAGATCTCGAAGCTAGGAAAGTGCCCGGTGGTTGTTTGTATAGTCATGCGCACTAGATTCCATCCAGGTCATCTACGCAATCAAAAACTACAGTGGTGCCTTCCCGGTGCAAATGCACCCGGAAAGAGCCCTGGACCGCGTGGCCCACAGCTCCGATGGTGTCCGATCCGGGGGTTCGGCTTCTCTTTGTCATCAGCTTCTGGATCGATTAGTTAATCGTTCACTCTTTTGTGCAGCGGACACTATTTTCTTTATGTTCTTTCTCGGTCCTTGGTCTTTGAATCAATCTGCGTGATATCTTGAGATCGTTTTGGATAAGCGCGGCTTTGCCTTGATTGAATCGTACAAAGCAGCCCCATTTGATATCTCTCGCCATCCACAACTTGCGATATCTGTTTTCATCGGCCAACCTGTAAGTGAATTTGCCCCTGGTTTCTCCCCACATCGCATCATCATTCCTGAGATCTGGTTCAAATTCTTTTTTTTTATTTTTTTTTCGCCCCCTCTGGCCGTGTCTTGTTCTGGGCGTTTTGCGCCTTGACCGCTTTTGATGTGGAAAATGTCTATGTTTCGCGTGGTTTCATTCTGCTTGCGTCGAGTGCAGGGAGGAGGAGGATTCTTGTTTCTTCCCACGCGACAATTGCTACCATTCATTCCTGTGGCCGTCCCCCATCGGAAACAAATCGTAAAAAGGCGTCAAACTTTGCGAATCTGGGCATCCCTTGGGTTGCATGTCGTGGTTCCCTGTCGAGCTTCACGGGATTTTGTTTTAATGCCGACGATCGGCAATCGGTTTCCGTTAACACTGCTCTTCACCCGCCTGGAAATCCGGCCGCCCAAGAGTCATCTCGGCCGGGTCCTCCGGGTTCCGGGTTCTAATCCTCTCGTTATCAAGACAACCCTTTTTCGATTAGGACACGTTTACAGAAAAGACGAGATATCAGATCATTCATTTCTGTGTATCATCACTCGTCGCTTCATGAATATGCGGCTTTTATGCGGTGAGCTTTAGACCTCACCCAGGCCAGGCGATCGTCCTGAATTTCCGTCGCCACGCCTTTCTCTTGGTTGTGCAGCCGTCCATTTCTCTTTTTTGGCCGATCCATCCAGCCGGCCCAATCATGAATCAGTCTCCCCGACGGCTTCTGATGTTGTTCCCTTGTGCCAAGCATCTAAAGCTGACTGGTGAACTAGCTTCGACTGCTCATACATGTGTACAGTAGTAGGTATTGAAGAGATTCATTTTTCAGTGTTGCTCCCCCCTCTATAAATAATGTTAGCAGTATTACCTCTCTAGATTTTTTCTTGCTCCCAGGGCCATCTTCAGCCCATGAGATCTTTGCCGAATCTGCTGGGCATGTAGACTCTAACCATAGCAGCACATCCTCGTTTAGAAATATCCCATTGCAAGTCTAACAGATATTACCTACTGCTCGGAAGACTTCATCTCTAGAAACATGCTACTCGACCACAGAATTCGCAAGGCACTGTGCTGATCTACGGAAGAGGTGAAATTTCTCGTTGAAACGAACACTAGAAGATACCGCAGGCAGACCCCGTGTTGACAGTATCTCACCGCTCTAGAGGCAGAGCATGCATGACTGGGTTGGAGCTTCGGTCGTCAGTTCGATTTGTGCTTGTTAGAATAAAACTAAAAATACTATACATATTAAGCTTCTCGCTTTTCCGCAATTTTTTACCGTGACACGAGTGTGAGTATAATACAGCCTCTTATTTCTTTTCTGTACAGATGGTGCGTTTTCATCCGCCTAGGACATTTCTGTCCTCCTTTGCATGCAGAGAAAGCCCTGTGGATCGCTGTAAATACCACATGAACAGCTCATTTTTATTGGGGTGCTTCGTGCTGTATATGAGCGAGCACTTGGATAGTGTTCGTTCATCTATTCACAAGACACAAGAGATAAGCCGACTGATTTCTGCTGGCCTGACCGACGACGGACTATGCATTCCATCAGTATCTTGTAGGTGGAGTGATAGACGCGAACAACGGTGCTGGACCCAGCTCAGGCTTCATTCAATGCCCAGAGATATCGCCCACAGGCGGCGGTCGGTTCAATTTAATCTCTTGGCTAGACTCTAGACTGGCACCTTGCGCCGTCAGACTACGACGACATACATTATATCGCACATCTCTTTGACTTCGATGTACCATCGTGATCACAGCTCCACTCCAGGATAACTTGCCGCCATGGAACTTGGCCCAGGCCGGATTTGCTTGCTGTTTAGCTGCGCCAAAATGCCAAGTTGTCCGAGGGTCATCCCGACGTGCAACTTCCAGCCCGGTGCCTAACCACCAGGCTCGGCCAGATATGTGCCAAGACGAAATGGTGTCGACGTCAAATCGCTCACTGGACTAGGAAACGAACAGCATTTGGAGATGAAGAAATGATAACAAAGCAGCGCCGAATTATTGGTTGGTCTCGGCCTTTTTCTCCTCCGTTTCTGTTTTCTCTCTCACTCTTCATCCTCAATACATTCTCCGTGGCTTGCAGATTACTGGGCAGATATATCACATTATTCCTATCTACGATGCGTGGTGCTGAACCTTTTTGTTCGTATATGCTATGCACCGTGTCTGGTCTAGACCGATGTCTCTGAACCACATGTCTCTGGAATGAATGGTCGAGAGCTTGACCGACCGGTTCCAGATTTTCTGTGATTTCACCCGCCCTCCCTTGACCTCTTTGCGATCAAGGGAGGGTGGGGGCAGATGCATCTGGCTTTGCGAGACTGTCCGCTATCCACGTTTCAGCCAGACGTCCAGCTTGTCCGGCGAAAGCCTACAGACTGCCCCGGTTTTAGCAGGGTAATACGAATTCTTGCAAGATGGTTCTCTGCGTCCAGCGCTGATTTGCACACGAGTGGGACATAGGTGCCTCTAGGGTTAGAGTTTGCGATTAGGGTATCGCGGCTCGTTAGGGTTATAACGCTTCCCTGTCCGTGACTTTTAGTTTGGTCACAGAAAATGACATCCCAACTCGAGGAACCCTGTTCTAGGAACCTAAAAAGGAAGCAAGCCACAAAGTAAATGTGACATAGATGCAGCATTGCTGTTCAGCTGTCAACCTTTCCTCTGGGCGATCAGACGGCCCATCACACATCAGCCACTGTTTGATCGGACATTTTGGATCTGCCAGTGATCGTCACGACTCACGATGCAGCGTTTTTTGTTCTCCTTGTTGGTTTCTGCTGTCACCAATCTTTGAAGTCGTCGGCATTTCCTCTTGGCTACAACTCTACATTAAAACAACTGTTTCTTTCGAGAAACAACCAACTCGCCATCCACACCCTCTTCCCTTACCCCCGGACTCATAATGCACGCACGTCCAAAATTCCCCGATATGGTATGTGTAGATCGGCAGTGTGGATGACTATGCCGTGTGATAGTCTCCGCTTTCTATACGAGCATCGAGGGGAAAGGGAAGGGATTCCTGTCTTCTGTTCGTCTTACTATTCTCTCTTCTCCCTACTCTTGTCTGGCCCGGGTTTTGCTCGTATTGATCCTCCTTCATGCACCCGGAATCCAATGCTCTCGATGTTTTCTAGAAGAGGGCATGCACTTGAGTGATCACCGAGGAGAGAAGTTTATCTCCATCCCTGATTTCTTGCAATGAATGGTCTGCTCCAGACGAATGATGTGACCTGTCGTGGTCTGGACTGGAACATTGTGAACACCGCAAAGGCGGTCTATCCTATCTATCAAACGGTAAATAAATATCCAGAGACTTGGAGTGTGCCATGAAACTTCATTTCCCATGTCAACGGCCTCATATATCGGGTTCATGATACCAAAATACCACTACACCGACACTTGAGGGGATTGATAGGAGCTCTAGGCCTTTCTGTGAGGTTGA
Source organism: Knoxdaviesia proteae (assembly GCA_001510565.1). NCBI lineage: Eukaryota > Fungi > Ascomycota > Sordariomycetes > Microascales > Gondwanamycetaceae > Knoxdaviesia > Knoxdaviesia proteae. The sequence goes on from LNGL01000003.1 coordinate 973,773, forward strand.
TGATTGCTCATTCTAGCAAACCCATACAGGTACACAAAATCCCGTAAACAAAATCCTCGTTGTGATTCAGTCCTGGCCCGGGCGATCTCCGAGCTTATCTTTTTCCAAGCCTCAGAATATAACATAATACTAGCTGATCGTGCACCGTAAACAGAGAACCGCACACGTTTTGAGAATGGCGTCCGGCTCTTAGAATCCGTGGCGATCTCTAGGCAAAGGGACGACCGCGCGCACCTCGCTACCTATGTCGGATTATGTTTCATGTATCAACCACTCTAGAGGCTGAGGCTACCTTGAACTCACTGGATTTCTCCTCTCATCTCTATGATAGTGACAAGAGGTCGTATTCTCATGACCTTCGTGATGTGGTGTTGACTGACTCCGTGCAGGGAGAGGAGCTGGAGAAGAGAAAACAGGAAACCAAACGGACTCCCTAAACTAACACAATATCGACGGTCGGGTGTCACTCCGTCCGGGGCGCCGGAGTGAGGCTGTGTTATTTAAGAGGGCTGGAGAGGGATGTTAAAGATGGATTATCACATGAGTATGTCGAGGTGATCGTAGGCTTTCGATGAAGAGAGTCTGGGGTATGTCTAGGTGTTTTTGGGGGTATGCACCTGGGAACCTGACTAGCGATGGAAAACGTAACCACCGTAGCTCATGGGCATGCGATGTTCCGTGGAATGATCGTATGCGCTCTATCCAAAGAGGAATTGCGATCAAATTGGAGAGAATGGTATCAAAGTTGGACTCCCAGATAGCTTCCTCGTGACATGTGTCTGTCTTAGGAACTAAGGAGGTGAGCAAAGTTGCCAGAGCACAGTTGCCAAGAGCACGGAACGGACAGTCACCATGATGAAGAAAGAAACGAAATGCGAATTATGGCACGGACGCGGAGAACAAATCGCTAACAGGATATTTGCGTGAAAGAAACAGAGGGCTTATACCACGCCCGACCCATCAAATCTCCTCCATCTCCTCCAAATCATCCAACACGGGGAAGTCGCCGACCTCCACGCGATCCGGCCGCACAAACACGCCGAACTTCAGATCGGACGGCTCGCCCCAGTACCGCTTCCCGTTGGCCACACTGCCGTCGTTCTTGCCCACCGGCTCGTCCAGCTGCACACCGACCCACGGCGCCGCGACCGGGCCGGGGATCTCAGGCACGGGGCCGATGTAGCGCACGGTGCCGCGGCGCGCGTCTTCGCCGCCGACGCGGCACCGCGCGCCGAGCACGATCTTGCGGCGCTCGACGTCGGTGGTCATGGCGGCGGCGCGCATCTGCTCGTGCGCGGGCGCGTGCGGGTCGAAGCGGCCCAGGTTGTGGGCCTTCTTCCAGGCCAGCACCGAGTCGGTCTTCTTCTCGTACTCGTCATCAGGCATCATGTACTTCTCGACATTGGTGGTGTCGTTGTAGTTCGGCCGTGCTGAAGGCGGCCGGGTGTCGGCAATCTGGTACACAAAGCGTTAGCAAAAAAGCATTCCCTCTGCTAGGGAAGCAGGCATACTGGACTCAACGTACATGGATCTCGCCTTTCTTGTCCAGCGGGAACGACGACAGCAGCACGTCGTCCTCGTTCGCAGCCTCGATGGGCATGCTCGCGCCCAGAGGGGTCTTGTAGGTGACGCGCTGGCAGAACGGCGGAATACCGGTGACGGTCTCCATCTTGCTCTTGAACTGGCTGATCGACCATGACGGCGTCAACCGGCGCTCCGACGCCGAGTACTCGGAGACCACGTAGATGGGAATATCAGCCATTGCGAATATATTTTTAGAAGAGGTGGGTTAATCGAAAGCCTGACAAAAGGGACGCGGGCGTATCACGGTTTGGGGTATCTCGAGATATCCTCTCTAAACCGGAAAGACACAGCGTTAACGCGGGTGCTTCTGTCTCTGAGGCGGTGTCACCGTTGTCGCGATTTCAAATCCTGACAAACGTCTTTCTTGATACACAAGAAGCCAGAAAGTGTCGGTTGGGCCTGTTTTGGGACGGTCAATTGTGTTGAGAGTGGCGATTCAAGATCCTGAAATAGGAGAAGTGTTTGGAAAATGATCGAATGCGGTTCAATGTTTCTAAACCGTTATTTCGGTGCCTGAAACCCTGGCATTGTGATGTTTATCGTCGCCTAGCAATTTAGGAGGGGCCAATCAGCCACAGAGAGGGGCACTATAAGGCCACCAGCCACACTAATGAAGGTTAGGGTCTAACCCTGGTTATCCTCCAACATCACCAACCACGTCTAGCAGTATTAGTGCTGTAGACCCCGAATAACAGCAGGAAAGGCCTTAGATGCTTCTCCGGATCGATTTAATGGGCCGGTCAATGTGCTCCGGAGCACAGATAGGCTATCTTCTCTTCAACATCGGGGAGGAAACTCGACAATTGATGAATCCCTACCGGTCGAGCTGACAGTAGTGGATTCCCGGCCACCAGACACTCGCAAAAACCAGGATTTTGAGGACAGCTCTGCGTAGCAGTTGCACCACGGTGATAGCCAGACATGGGATGAAATCAATGGCGAACAACAGGTTCTGCCCAACCCACCGTTTCCCTCTCATGCTGCGGCAAACAGGCTGAACAGGCGTAATGATGAGAAACGTTGAGCGCTCTTGTACAACAAGGCCCCACAGCAAGACTCTTTCTCTTGCAATTACACGGCCACGTACACTTTGTGGTAAGGTGGGTTTGTGTGGCGGTGACGATGGAAAAAGAGACCCAGAGAGAGAGAGCATAGGTCGATCCTGTTGCAAGAGCCGGATGGTTGGAGAGTTGGTGATGGGGGAGGGCATGGAGAGAGGAACGTTGCTCTCAGCCACGGTGTCCTTGTGTCCCTGTTCAGCCGGCTTTGAGCGCCAGATCGCCGGTGCACAGGACTTCTTCATGCCAATCAGTGACGCAGGGTGGCGGTATCTTGTGCGCCTGCAAAAGACCATAGTGGGTTTGGGGGTTTATCTGTCCGTTCTGGCCGCCATGTCTGGTTGCCTTTCCTCTTCAGCAGCCGTTTTCTTCCCCGGTTGGTATCACCGGTGGGGAGACGATCATCGACGGATTCATCCGTTATATGACTTTTGAGGGGCATGCACAGAATGTGCTCCCACACTTTGAACAAACCATCCAAGCTGATCCCACTGGTCAGGATGCGGGGAGTGACGGGGAAATCAGTCACACAAATCACACGTCTTGATTTACACTCTTCTGTGATCCGCGTTGGTGGCAAAGAGAAAAGAGGCTCTGGGCGAAACATATGGTGCACATTTGCGTGAAAGAAGTGCAGTCAACCGTCCCGGGACATGCTTGGGGCACGGGCTGGTAGCTTTTAGAGACACACGCAGAAGTCAGGTGCAATAGTCTGGAGAGTTCGTATTGCTGGCCAAACACCTTAATTATGGAATCCGGAGGTCACGTCCCGTCTTTGCTACTCCCCCGTATCTGGTGCGGCTCGGCAGATGGGGGCCGACGGCGGGGTGCCGAGGTCCCGGGACATACTCGGAGCGGAGGTGTGCGAATAAAATGTGGGGAGCTACCTAGCTTGGTACGTATGTGATATATCCCCACTGTTTTCAGGTTTCAAGAGTCCAACACAACGGAATATTCTCACGCTTCTGGTCCCTCATCCTGTGCACCGGTCCATAGGAGAAAACGCGTGATATGCATGCATGAACACGTTGCGTGTGCAACGAAAAGAGAAGGAGAAACGGCGGTTGCGGGCCAGACCAGTCTCGAACTGAAGGCCAGTGGATTGATCTTCTTCAAATGCCGATGATATGCAAGGCTAGGTATCGCAAAAGATTCTCTGCGTTTGGTAGTGCTTGCAGAGGATACGGGTCTGGCTACAGGATGGCCGGAGGTTGTTGGACACTCCGATTACCTGGAAAGAAAACTTCACGGTTTATTTGATCAGTATTTCTCAATTTCTGAAGAACACTCGGATATAATATTGGGCATATCTGAGGGAATAAGAGTCTGGTGTCACGGCGTTCACACTGATATTCACCCGTGATCCGGTGATTGCAGATATCCCGCAACAAACACGCCTGCTATAGACCCCCCAAACGGTCGCTGTTTGCAAACCAGACTTCTCATCAGATAGATTCACTCCCCTCCTTCGTCTTAGTCTGCCCTCTTGGCTTATTTGTCTGGTGGTTGTTTGACAGCGCAGCTCCCGGCTAAACGAACACGCAGGAGCCCATATCACGGACAGTTGGTAGTTAAAAGGGGCCTAGCTGCTCGGGTCTATAGTATCTGTTTGTGATCCTCCATACCGTGCATGCTTCCACAAACATGCCGACATCCATCACTAGTACGTGAGCGGTGAGCCAGTGACACGGTGTCCTAGAATGGGTTCTTCATGGTTGGCTAGGCAATCTGCAGCTCTCCTCTCAACCAGGTAATACCTGCAATTTCCTTAAGCCAGACTAACTTATCGGAAACGGAGAAAAGTCAAGGAAACCCTCTGAAGAGAAGGCCGTCCCTCATATATGCGTTACTGCAGCACTAGCCAGTGTCCCGGGCTGGGGAGGGACAAACTTAGGGTATGGTAGAGAGCAAAGCTGCCCTCAATCGGTCCGGATGAACATGTATTTGCCCTACCAGACAGTAGAGAAGCAAGCAGGCACGTACACAGACTGCTTCACCGCCGGCAAAGGCACGGGTTCTCGCACAACTTCCACATACACAGAACTCATCGGCTCTCCTTCCGTCCCTCACCGCCAGATCGGCAACGTATCTGTGAGGCGCCCGCCGACATACTACAACACAGAAGCAAGCCTTGCATGCGCTGCATGATTTGCTGGCTCTCTCTGGCCTGAAGTCAGAGGCTGCTGGGTTGTCGAGGTAGTACACTCCTCAAAGATTCCCACAGGCAGGAATGTGGAGACTCCTAATTGGAGAGAAAGGGGGAGTGGTGAGTATCCGGGTCTATATCACTGTAAGAAGAGTCCATGTGTAGCGGTGACTTGTTACACTCATCTGTGGCTTCCCGCTAGCCATGCTTCCATATGCCGTCGTATTGCCTCTTTGAAGCCTTACACCCCCCCTCCCCCTCTCCTCTTTCCTCTGGCATCTTTTCAGGGAGGCGTGATGATGATATGTCGGTGAGCATGTTCACCGCCCAAACAGCGGCTCGGAAACCAGGAGAGGAGGCATACGGATGATGGTAGGTGCATGTGACGGACGCAAACATGCACTCCATGGCCACAGCCCATCCTCATCTAACACGCCCCTCTCAGGTCTCTCCAGCTCAGCAAGAAAGGAAAGTAAAGTTCATACAGGTCTCGACACAGCGTGAAAAGAACGGAGAGGCATCCGGTCGAAACCCACACAGCCTAAGAGGGCGTTGTTTCTTTTTCTCCATGTCCCAAAACCAGTCGATGTGGCGTCAAACGGCCATCCGAGATGCCGGAGCTACTAGAATGTGGCTAGAGATAGAGGAAGATCCCGTTTGCGGGTTTTCTGCAAGACACCAACGGAGCAGAGAACGAGGAAATGTGTATGGGTGTAAGACATGAAACTCGTGCGCTGAGACATCTAGGCGATCTCCGCGTGAAGACTCTCTTTGGGGTGTTTTGGTCGCTCTCTGGATTTTCTTGGTCCCTTGGAACAGAGAAGAAGCCATGCATGTATGTCTTGTTCTCTTTCTCACGTGCTATCTCAGGAGGTTCGGGGGGGTCTTCCTTTCTCTTTTTAGGGTGAGCTCTCCTACAAAGCCAGAACACCAGAGAAGGTCCAAGATCCCCACGGATGCCGATTACTGGGATATCTAGATAGTAAAACGGACAGTCGACGTGTCTCTTCCTCTTGCCCGTCGAATCCCACCGGATCTTGTTCTCGATCCTTCCCATCCGACACTGCCGCTTGCATTTAATGTGACAACACTGTGGTACCGAATCATGTCTCTTGATATCTCACTGGACCACTCGCCTGCCGATTAGATTCGAAGCAGGAGGTCCGGTAAGGGCCGTAGCCCCGGACTGAGGATTTGTACATTGGAGGGACATAAGGCCGTATCTTTCGAATGGCCAAAACACTCTTATGAAAGACTCAGATAGTTCTCTCTTCTCCCTGCCACACTATCAATACTGTACGTTCGGGGATGATCCTGACCAAACACGTGCTTGTCTCTCACGAACTCACCGGACTTCTCACACATGAGGCTGCTTATGGGCAGAAGAAAAAACAAGTGTCTAAGAATACCTGCAAAAGAATTTTTGGATGAGAATGGGTCACTCACTGCCCGGCCTCTTCCAATGGCCTGCTTGGGTTCATGTCTAGGTAGAGCTGTGCTCTACAACAGTGAGTCTAGCGGGCGCGCAGTTACCACTAGCCTTTAACGAACTGTACGGAGGAACATAGAGTACATCAAGCCTGGAGTCTCAAAGAAATATGTAGACCACAATCACGGTACAGCGGCTAATGCGAAGGAAGATTATAATCCGTAGGGCGTGGGTAGAGCAGATACGGGAACCTGTTTCAGAGGGCGAGCTCTCGCTGCAGCCGGACTCGAGGTCGAACAGAGACTCAGATTGCGAGCAGGGCGATACCGAAGGCCACTATAGGTTGACAATAGTGTTAGATGTGTGTCTCTAGCAGAATGTGCCATGTTAAGCCCGGCGTGAGTGGCTGGAGGCGGTCTGGCCGTGGTAGAGAGAGTGGCTGGGTATTAGGAGGGAAAAGGAGAAGGAGAATTGCCTCTCAGCCACTAGAAATGCCGGACGTGACAACTCTCCCATGTGAGGCTTTGCGCTTTCTTTTCTTTTCTATCCCCTTCATGCAGATACGAGCCCGTTGAGTTGACCGAACTGTGGGTGCAGCTCGTTGAGAGTGCCTTCAGCCCTGAGACTCAGGCGGCAAATACGGCGATGATGTATCAAACGAGCCTCGTGGACTCCGGATTCCAGATTCAGCTCTACGATAAGGATATATGGATATAAGATTGAAATAAACCAGTTCGGAGCCTTGGTGCCAGAGTCTCTTGGAAAAGGGGGCGCAACTGCCCACGATGAAAGCCGATACCGCTATGTGTTCAATCCCACCATACCCGAGTCATTTGCGCTTTTTGTGGCACGAACGCCCGTGAGATCTTGACCGCTCAGCCCAAGCCCGGTGTTTCTCTGCGTGTTTGTCATTCTTTCTCGCTCTCGCTTTTTTTCTTTTCTTTTTCACGCTCTTTAGCTAGCCCGCTCCACGATCAAAAAGACAGGGCCGGAATGTGTCAAACGGGCGACCTAAACCCCCTAGGGAGAGGTGGGAAGAAGGAAACCTGACGAACGACTCTATGTTTTCTTTTGCTGCTAAAGGGAACCCCTAGCTTTACGGCTGTGATTAAGGGTCTAAAGTTGATGCGGAATAGCTGCATATCAGCAAAAGGAATCATTCCGAGGCTACGTGTAGGTATATTGCTCCCTTGGGGTAAACGGAGTGTCAGGCTCATGAACGAACAAAAGGAAACGGAAAAGAAAACTGTGAAAAGAAGACAGCCGTCAAAGTGGCCAAACAAAAAGTCTTACAAGCGGTACGAGGATATTTTTGGTGTCGATGTCTCACTCCTGCAGCGATGTTGCTCGTGCTGGTCACTATCGAGGCTGTTTGTTCGGAGTCGAGTTACGGTGGCGTATGTCTCTCGTTTGTGCTGGAATTTCTCGGGTCCATGTTGGCCAACCTGGCTGCCATCTCAGAAGCTCCGGATATAGGTATCCAGGACGCTGTTCAGTACTCCGTATACATCACCCTTACGGCGTCACTCCCACCAGGTCCTTGCAATTCTTGATCTGCTCCAGCACAAGCCATTGCACTGAGCATCTGGACCGGAGGTTGGAAGATGAGAAAGAGGGGGACCATCGTCCAGCATCATTCAGTGATTTGCAAAAAGCACAAACCACCCTCCCAACCACGAACAGAGCAGCATAATGCCATTTGCGTGTTGATCTTCCCATCGTCGTCTAGCAATCAGAACTGCGGGCCTCTGCGTCTCCCTCGGAGTCTGACGCCATGACATATCACTTTTTCTTTTCTTTTCTTTTTCCTTCTTTCTCCTCGCGTTTATCTGTCCTGTCTCGGTGTTTTGTTGCCCATGCGTTCCTACCAGCCTTCCCTCCAAACCATAAAGCATGGACGGATGATGGACACTCCAATCACCCACCATGAACACAGCAAGAGCCAATGCCGGAAATAATATACTGTTGCAGTCGGTAGTTGAGGCAATACAATCTCCCTGAGTCTGTCGATAAACTCCCCCCTCCTCTGAAGATTGTCACTGTGCACAGAGCGTAAAATCCCAGTATGCATACTTCTGATTGTCCATACACTCTCCCCTCCCCTCCCCTTTCCAAGATTTGATGCGACCATGGCCTTCTCACGATATGGGTCCCGACTCCTTTCTCATGCCGATGGGTGCAGTCTGTAAGCTATGTAGGCCATGCGCAGAACGTGTTTCTACGCTTTCTGTACCCTTCCCAGCCCCTCAGAAGTCTCACATTGCAGGAAACACACGTCGCTTGTCACTCCCCCGTCCTGACCCCCCCCCCCCCCCCCCTCTCCCCCTTCTACTGCACTGGATTACTGGTTTACATCCGGCATCACCCTTGGAAACCTAGATTCAAGGCAATCAAAGCCAAAGAAGGAGGTGCCCATGTTTCTTTATCAACAGCTGGCTCACGAGTAGCATGTCTAGGAGTCCAGCCGGTGGAGAAAATGGAGGGATGGGCGGAGAATATGGACATTGGGTGTCTTGTGTTGCGTTTTGTTCGCTCATGGAAGAGGAAAGAAAACAGAACAAATGAGCAATCAAACATGAAGAGGGGCAAGCGGGGACAGGAAAGGCACAAACTGTCAAGCTGAGAGGAATCATGAAGCCGGAGGCAAATGCACCCAGGAGCACCAGACCAGAAACAACCCAAAAACAGAAGATGAAAAGGTGTGGGTGAGTGAGCATGGCTTGCTACCTACGAGCGCCAAATGCATGGAAAAGCTGGCAACCATCCAGGACTCCCTTACAGGAACGCCATGTTCGCCTGCGGAAGGGTAGAGGTTTGAAGGTTTGCATTTTGCACTATTCTTAACCACCCCCCCCTTTACATCCATTTCGGCTCCTCCCTCCCCTCCTTTCTCGCTTGTTCGCTCTTTGGAGTATCTCCGTTGGTCACAGCTGGTAGACGTGGCTGCATGTACATATGTACCCATCCACCTATCTCGTTACCGTTGGTTGAAGTGGGTATGTTCCTCCGTTCCATCTTCTCAGTTCCCTTTCTCCTCTATGCCCCCCTTCCTCCCCGCCTTTCCGTTGTGATGGATGAGCACTGTATACGGAAAGATACACACGCAATATTTCTACGTGCACCGTGGCTCCTAGTTTAGGAGACGAGAGGTTTGCGAGCGGCTTTTGGCGGGCATTCAACGGGGTGGGAGACAGTTCATCTTGGGCCACGAGCCCCTTCCATTTCCGCTGTTTTATCTAGTTTTTCACGATCACGGTTGACGGGACGTGGAGAAAGGAATCAATCTTTACAAATAGAAAAAGAAAACCGGGAAATGAACAGGTCACAAAGTCTTTTGCGTTTGGCATGATGAGGCCCCCATCTCCATCCGGCCTGGTCACCACGCTAAACAGGAAGACCAAGAGAACAGGCACGAGAGAGAGAGAAGGATGGGGATAAAGTAAGAAACCGGCCAGCCTTGGCTACCACCCTATCTTGGCTCGTTGGGGGATAGCGAGAGAGGGAATGGGGGGGGGGGGGTGGCATGTACAGTAAGCAGCCACTCTCGTACTCTGAACGTCGCGATGCCATCCTGGAAGAACTTTTAACCTTGGGTCAAACTTCCAATTCAATCCCACCAAAGGCTGTTGGTGGGATCTGCACCTGAAAGGCTGGGATGCACCCTTGACGAAAGTGAGAAAGGATGAGGGGGATAGAGAGGTCGAGAGAGAGCAGGAGTCGACAAAGAAGACGAGAGATGTTGGAGGGGACCAAGGGCGGGATGGGGGATGGGCGGTGGCGTGAGAGTAGTTGAGTGACCTCGCGAGTTTATCTGACAACAGACTCTTGAGTACCTGGGCTAGGTATGAACTTACACTAGAATTTGTCTCGAGTTGGAATCTCCTTACAGGTCCCATGGTTTACAAGTACGTTCAAGACAAGTTAGGGGGTCTCTGAACCTTTGTCCACCGTGTTTCTCCCTCCTTCATGCTCTTCCTCCTCTTCTCACAGGCATCATCCATCCACGATGCATATCGTTGTCACTCTCTCGTGTAGCTGGCTCCTGAGATATCTTTCGAATGTCAGGCCCAGAGACGTCACGATACCTGTCCAAGCATCAAACAGCGGTTCGCGCCAGGGACAAACACCTTTTTTTACTGAGATATTACGCTGTCTGGGCTGAGCGAAATGAGAGGGAGAGCAGTATGTACCAGTTGATATCCATATCCGGGAGCCGACTTCCAGTGGCACGGGGGCGTTAGCAAGGAAATGGGATCCCGAGGACAGCCTCTAACCGACTTTGTCTAGCACGGCCCCGGATAATAAAAAGCTTAGCTGACATGTAAACGAAATGCATCAAGGCATGAGGGAGATAGCATAGGGAAGCTTGAGATGTGATGTGGTCCTCTGCGGGTTGACGGGAGAGAAAGAGGGGGGGGTATCAGAGAAACAACAGAAGAGGAGATCCGGATTCTGAGGCTTGATGGGAGATGAACCCTTGGAAAGGGCCGGGCGAAGCGAAGAAACAAGAGGGAAACAGCTGAGCCTGTGATGGTGCTCTGGAGAACAGGGCGGAGGCGCCGGGACCCGGTTTATGACGAGTGGAGATGGCTGGGAAGAGCTGTGGAAGCTGGGAAGGGACGTCAGGGATGGGTGTCTCCATGGACGGAGTAAGCAATGTCCGTTAGGTTGTGATCTGAGTCTGTCTGCATGCGGGGTGTAGGTGATATGTGGGAGGCTGATCGTGATGGGCCAGCCAGCTGAGAGTGGACGGCCACTCACCTCGTCCGGACGGCTAAATGGTCAAGCAAGGGCAAGAGAGAAGGAAATGGAATATTGCGAGACGACGATGATGTTTTGTTGCATGACATGGGGGTGTGGTGGCAGATGAGTGTCTGGTGTTGTGGGTGGTGGTTGCTGTTGCGGCCGCTTGTACGTATAACTGATATGGTTCAAACCGGAAAAGTGACAGTAAGTGGTTGTGAGTACAGCGCAGAACCCGCCAAGATCAGAGTCAGTGACATCGAGATCCGGTAGCCCAGCAGCAGCAGCAGCAGCAGCAGACGCGCAGTACAAGGCAAGATGAAGTGGCGGGAGGGATATGTCTGCCGTGTGTCGGCACAGTTACACTCTCATGTACGTATGTGAAAAAGAAGAAAAAAAAGAAAAAAAAACCAGAGCTGGAGTCACACTTGCATAGGCCAGCTCGCGAAGGTGCATGCATGTATCGAAATATCCAAACGTGGGATAAAATAACCATGCATCAAACTTCCCTTTCGCGAGAGCAGCACTTAGGTTACGACAGGGACTAGACTCCACAACCAAGAGACGTTTGCCAGTATTCTTCTGTGCAGATATGTTTTCCTCTTTCGGTTCATCGTGAATATGTGGGCTAGTTTCAAGCGGTGCTCTCAGGCCTATGCTGAATATGCTGGCGTCAGAGCTCTAATTTGCTTTCCATGATGCCGTTATCGCTAAAAACTCATGGCCTTCAATTTTCCTTCATTTATCTGGCCATATGCGGTCATCTGTCGTAGTTGTCCAGAGACCCTTCTCACCCCCTATATATACATGTGGTTACACCTCAACCATCACATCTACCACCAAGAGTCATACCCCAGCAGCCAGCAGCAAGAAAATCACACCAGGTTTCACAATCACGAAAATCCAACATCCAGAGAGTCAAAATGATGGCCAAACAGAGGAAGAAAAGCCTGTGCGTTGTTTGCTCGCAGCGACACTATCTGCAACGGTGATCCCCGGGAACATGTAACAGTAAACACAAATCACATCCAGCAGTAAGTTCTGCCTCTCCGTCATCTCCCGAGCCATTTCTGGGTGATTCGTTTTGTGTTCTCCATCACCGCCAGCTGTCACGGCCATCGTGGTCCAGCAAGCACCATAAAACCACACCCTCGAGCTGTTTGTGTGCATATACTCGGCCGGTGGCTATTTCGGCCTCTAATGGAGGCGGTGTGTATGAGATGGGTGGTACCAGAGCTGCGGGCTTCAAATCTTAAGTCAATTTATCCCAGGACGACGGAATCTGTCAAAGATAAAGTGCTCCTTTTGCTCTTGTCACTATGTCTGGCTGCTGGCTAGCTGCCGGTTCCCGGGACTGATGTCGGCCATATCCATGCATCAACCCGGAGCCGGGGGGTTTCTGGTGCGTCCAGACATACTCACTCACTCCTCTCCTGCCAACCAGTAATCCGGGCTTTTGTCCAAGCAAAGGTCTGGCCCGGCCAGACATGTTCGAGAAACACGCAAAGCGCGGAGAAGTCTCAGTATTCTAACAGCTATGCCAAAGGCATTCTCACTTGACTCGGGCATTTTTTCCTCTAGCCACCGCGTGGTTGGGTATGTGCCGGACTCCTCCCACGCGAGTTTCTGAACACCACATGCTCATTTTCTTCTGTCTCGCCTCGTTCGTGGGAAACTACCGGGCTGGGGAGTTGAACATCCGACTCACACAGCTTTGTTCCAGACCTTCAGCCCTTCTGCTGTAACCCTAGACCCTAGGCTCGCTTGGATGGGTTTGAGACGAGGCTTCGACAAAAGCACTCTTCATGCATGGGCGAACCCTCGGCTCCTCTGAGGTCGTATGCCGGTCAAACTCAAGCAGAACGAACTGATTGGTGTACGGAATGGTCTAGAAGAAGTCTCCAGTTTCAACAGCTCGAGTGGGCCACCAAAGCGAATGTGAACAGCCGTAAGCGCTGATATGTATGTGATTCCAGCCGCGAACACTCCGTCCGGTCATGTCCGAATGGATGGCCTCAACAGTCGGTATCTTGAAAAGTGAGCAGCGGTTTACCGGAAAAGTCAAAGAATATGGGTGCCTCCAACTCTTTTCAGCTATGAGCAAGCGGCCCTCCCAGGATTACCAACGGAAATGTCAGAGTTGCAATCACCACAAACGTACGGGCAGCAATTGATTTCCAGTTACATGTAAGGGACAGATCATTCCCGTAGGATCACTCACACACTACACCCCAGCCCCCCTTTCCCCCTTCCCTTTCCCCCCCCCCTGCCCCCGTCTTGAGGGCTTTCCAACTTGTCTCTGATTCTTCACCTTTCTCTCTGTCTGGCTTGCGTCATTGGTCTTGGCCATACACCCCAACTATTTCTGTTTTCTCTCTTCGCACCCCAGAGGGAAGCCTCTGTCTTGCCGCCCAGGCCTTTTAGACCCTAGGTCCCGCTCACCACAAGCTACCTGCCATAAGCATAGGTTCTGTCTGTGTTATACAACCAGCCCAGCTCTGAAGTTGTTGGTCAAAGTACTAGGACATAAAGCAGCTGACTCTGTGACTTCGGCTCAGTTGTGGGGCGACAACAATGAAGGGTATGTGTGAGAGAGAACGGGTGCCATTGAAGGCTAGCAAAAGTCACCCAAGTCCCAATGGTAATATGTGAAGTCCATTATATCTCTCGCGTAGGAATAATAGCAAGTGAAAGGGGGAAAAAGAAAGGACAAAGAAATAAAACCTTGTGTGTTTGGCTTCCACTCGCCCCCATATCGAATCACACCCTTTTTCGAGCATGTCTTAGTTGCCTCTGATATACCGTGGTAACCCTAACGCGAAAATCATACAGGTTAATGCGGGAGACGTGTACGAAAAGGAAAAGAACTTTCCCGGACGAATACCACCATGCAGCCGGAATGGGAAAGTTTTGCCCATATTTCTTGATTATTATGTTCTTTTTTCCTTTCCAAGTTTTTCTACTCTGTTCTGTGAAGGATTGTTTAACTGGGCGAGTCAACCATTACTGCACATGCCACCAAGGCTAAACTGGTAGAGGGACACACTCTGGGTCTGAATCCCTCTTCATTATCTTGTATTTCTTCTTCCTTCCGTTGATTTGAATGGTGGGTGTGGAACCCGCAAGACGTGGTGTGAGCCGGGCCTCCAACAGAAGAGAGCACAATTACTCTTTTCTCCGTGGAGTGTGGTCCTCGAGGCCGGAATCTTGAAGGAGCCGCCCGGATCTTTCGAGTGCTGGACCTTCACATCTTAGCAGGCCAGGAGTACCAGGAGATTTGCACTCCAACTTTACCTACACCCAAGATCGTTCTAGGTGAAGCGGCAATTGTTGGGCAGACGGCATCAAGAATTTCCGAAAACTCGCCCCTGGTCAGCGGCTCCAACTCCATGTTCTGTGCTGGGCGTCCGAAATCCAAAGTTCGAAGCCACTGCAAAGAAGCTCTCTAGAACACGTTAAAATGGAACTATATGTGGACTTCGTCAAAGGGTCAGACCAGGGCTCTTAATGGTTTTTTTTCTCTTGTCCTTGTCTGTAGGGGGAGTGGTTTTGACATGGCAAACGTTGCATCGGTCAAGATTTTCTTTTGCTCGCCAATTTACTGACATGAACTTGGAGAGCTTAAAGAAACGTGTGGACGGCCCAGTCAAGATCAACAAAAAGGGACAAAATCCATCATTCACAGAAGGAAGAAGTTCAATATCCGAGCATCACCTCAAATTAGACCAGGCGTTCGGCCGAAACACCTGCGTAGCAATCACGGGCCGGGCACACTCACAACTCTTCTCCGGGGCTGAATGTCTATTAGAGAGCTGTAAACCGTGAGGGTGGGACGGATTGGTCCAGTCCTGTTCAATGCATGAATGTTATGGAGGACGAGATAGGCATATATAATATTCGGGGACATATATACCATCCACCTCACTCTGAGGAGCAAAAATGCAGACGAACAGGTCCAAAAAAGGAACGTTATAGTAGTATGTAAGTGATTAAGAGAAGCTCTCCTCGCTTGGGACAGCACCACCCGCCGCCCAACTCCGGTGCTCCATATGCGAGTCGTCGGAAAAGAGCCTGTAGCGCCCAGGGCCGTCACAGGGCTTTCTGGTTCCGGACTCAGCAAGAAATTGGAACGGACCGGGAAGTGACGGCGATCACGGCTACAGACCAAGATTTTTCATTCTCACCTCTGGTGATATGCCCGTCATTAAGACACAAGGAGGAGGGTGCTGGGTTACATGTGCCCAAATGAGCTCTTCGATGGGGCTCCAAGGTGGTATCAGAACCGAAAGTCAATTTCTCGAGCTCAGTTGGGGTGGGGTCATAGCGGCGAAAGCTGAGGTATCGACACTTTTATTCACTTTGTTGGTTGCCGAGAGCGTGCTTGGATCGGTGGTCGCAGTGGCTGTGTGACGATTGATTCGGTGATATCGATTAGGGATGCCGGATATATGTATTTTCTGGGCGCAGGTGTATTGGCCATACAGACGGTCGATAACACGCAATCGTGTATCATACGACAGAGACAATTGAAAAGTCAAAAGCCGACGCTATATCAGAAAACGCTCGACAGCTAGTATGATCTTCACTTTGAGACACCACCCGGACAGTGCAGGCGGGGATTTTTGCTTAAGACCGGGGCCAAGGCAGTAGAGCCGGCGCAAAAACGAATTAATGTGCGGTATAGCGCATGCATCTTGCAGTTAGTTGGTCTTCAAAGGGCACACAGAGGCAGAAGCTAGAAGTGAAGACCTAGTATTACGCCCAACATATATAACCACAACGAATGTCATGGTTGCAAGTTGCAGTTAGTTACAAACGTGAACTTCAAGATGCAATAGCACCTGCACACGCCCGTAATATAGGCCAGGGAAGTGGAAATAGGAGGAGTTACTGTAGACCAGTACAGATAGAAAAATTCAACTCTAGGCGAAGCTATCATCCATCGTCTTTGGACTCTTTGAGTCTGGATATTGTAAAAGGGAAGGAACAACCGATGCAACCCCTGACGGAAACCCTAACCTGACTAATTAATTGGATGAGTCATTGGCCACATAACTTCCATAGTATTGAGATAAATCATGTATATTAGATTTCCTCTTCCGGGATAAAGAGAAGAGAGAACTTACTAAGAACAACAACAAGAAAGAATCCGTTTTCGTCGACTATTAACGCTACTTCGTAACTCTATAAAAGGTTATAAGCCTATACTCAATACTTTATAATTAATTCTTAGTGATATCAATTAAATGTCTGATACTCCCTCTTACGCTCGTCTAACCGTAGCATCCGTAATTAAAGCTATATCTTCCTCAGATACCCATAATATATCCCCTACTATTAAATACTCGGATAATTACCCTATACTACTCTTACTTAAATACCCTACTACCCCTAAAATAATTATTTACGATACTCTAGCCCCCGTCCCTAATAACGATATCGAAATATTAACCCTAATAACTAGCGACGCCCGCCTTACTAGAATCTAGAGCATAACGCTCTCTAACGTTAAATATTAGAAATTTAATATCCGCGACGATATACGTCTTTTATTACCGAAATAATAGATAGCTTAGTTAATATCCCTTAGTTTATCCCTTCGTTAGCTTAATATCGCTACTATTAAAGAACTAAACTTACTTCCGCCTAGTATTCAGGCATTTATTCAGGATAAAATAAGAGATACTTATACGGACCTCCCTTAAAAGGTCGTCCTCTTATCTAATTCCCCCTACTCTACTTATATTAGCCTACGTAATACACTTTTTAGGGACGCTACTACTATCTATATAAGATATATATCCTAAGTCCGTAGCTTACGCTTCTAGAAAGGAGAAACGCTCGCTAAATTTATAACTAGATTTAAAATACTATTACTAGAAATTTCTATCTCTAGTATCTCCCTACCTAACGAAATAATACTATTAGCGATTAGCGACCCTATTACTAGATACTACCTATAACTTCTACCCTAGATTAACTAAGTCTTCCCTATAGGTAGGATCAAAGCCGTTACGACTTTTCTCTAACGTGAATCCGCCGCCTATTAATACCGGAATACCCCTATTCCGAACCCTAATAGACGGACTTTCTAATAGGTAAACCCTGGTCCCGGCCCCGGCACAAACACTATACCTACCCTAACCGCCTACCTAAAGCGAGTACCTCGCCTTTACTATAACTATAGTAAACCTAGTTACCTTATAGCTAACTATTTTTTATCTCGTAAGTAGAATACTAATAAGATAAATAAGTCGAAGACTTTAATAGTCACCTATAATAACGATAACTATAAGGATAACGAAGCTAAGCCCGATACTACTACCGAAATTTATACGTAACTACTAGAAATTCTAATAGCCTATTTAAATACTAATATCTTTAGCTATATAAATATAAATTCTCGCTAGCTTACCGATTCGGGTACCTCTATCTACTTAGTCACCTCTAAATCCTTCTTTATTCCTAGAACTATCGTTAATAAAATAAGGACTCTTAAATACGTAGGTAGAATTATTAAGTTAATAAAACGGGGCGAAATTTACTTAATTACGGGACTATCATCCGTCATCTAACTTTATAATATACAGCTACTAAAAGACTTACCTTATAATATTCTTAGTATAAAAAGACTACGAAGACTAGCTATAATACGCGGCCTTAAAGGTAAAAATAAACTATATAGAAATTAACTTTAATAGAATAATAAGTATATCTCTATTCTTAATAATAATTTCTTTTTAATCGACGCTTATACTTCATATTCCTATAATTCGGAATCTATAAATCGCTCTACCCTTAGTATCTACGTAACTCGTTTCATCCCTACGAATACTATTACTAACATATTAATACCTTCTACCGAAATATTAATACCTATTACTCCTATTAATATTAATACTATATATAATCGATTACTCTATTACTCCCCTCGTTTAATTCGCATAATATTAGTATATTTCCTTAATATATCTACTTAAAAAATTCCCGATTTATTCTATTACTATTTATATAATTTATCTAAAGCTACCGAAAAGAACCCTACCGGTACTCGAACTCTATTACCCGGCCCTATATATACCTTATACGTCGATATCGGAAATATAATCTATAAATCTAACTCTAACTACTAATATTTCTAGTTATTAATTAACGAATACTCGAAAATAAAGTAGGGAGCCCCTATTCGTATATCTAAAAAGATAGTAAGCTAAGATATCATCGACTAAATCACACTTCTTATTAACTAAACTAATATAACCCCGAAACGATTAATATTAGATAATAGTACCGATATCGAAATCGGTCGACTACGAAAATTCTACGTAGTAAAAGGAATCGAATTAATAACTAGTCCTACGGACAGACTAGCTTTCAATAGCTTAATTAAAAGATCTATAAAAGAGGTTATATACCGCGTCTAACTTATTATAGCTAAATCTAATCTACTTTCTAGACCGATATAAGACCTTATATTTACTCCTATTCTAGATATTATAAACTATATAGCACCCGCACCTACTACCTCAAACACACTAATACTACTAGCACTAATATAGCATTAATATTTTAACTTATATCTACCTCCTCCGTCTATTAAATACTTTAGAACTATTAATACCTACTATATAATTACTTTAATAGAAGCTAAACGTCGATCCCTCTACTAATCTAAACTCGATATACCCGCACTACTAGGCGTATTACTCAGCTATATCGGCTACCACCTATACTCCATATAGATCCTATCCCTTAATAAAGTAATTAAAACTAATAGTATCCGAATCTACGAAAACCTACCTACTACGACACTAAACCTAGGAATAATATTACTACTCGATAATTACGACGAGATAGTTATACTTAACTATACCTAGGACCCTATCTCTATTAAATAAGCCCTATAATACGATAAAACCGGCTAGATAGACGCTATATTTATAGAATTCGATAATTTCTTTACTCGCGATATATTTAAATTTATGCCACTATCTCCGAATATTAAACCCCTACTATTAAAATAGATCTATAAGATAAAACGTAACTAATTTCGTATTTAAGTTAAGCTAAAAGCTAGACTAATAGTACGAAGCGATAAATAAACCTATAGTATCAACTACTTCAACATAGTAACCTATACTAGTCGCATAGATAGTTAGAGAATAGTAATAGCCCTCTCTTCGCACCTTAGCTAGGAATTACGCTAGCTAGACGTTATAGCGGTATACTTATACGGTCTAATCGATAAAGACGTATACCTCTCTATTCTATCTATACTAAGAACTTACCTCGACTATAAGGGTATCTACGTACCCTAAGACTATATTATTAAGCTTAATAGAGCCCTTTATAGCCTCAAATAGGGCGCTCGATAATAGCAATAAAAATCATATTAAATCCTATCTAGTTTCGGCTTTAAGAGACTAGCCTTAGACCTAGCCGTATACTATAACCCGAAAATAAAAATAATTATTTACACCTACGTTAACGATTTTCTATATATAACCCTAAATAAGTCTATCCTCGATAAATTTAAGTCTAACTTACTCTCCTACCTTAATATTAATCTTTAAGGCCCACCCTATTAGCTATTAAGCGTTCGCCTAGATATTCACGGGGAGCATATTAAGTTATCATAAGAATCATACCTCGAAGATATTCTAGATAAGGTTAACCTATCTAACTATAGACTATACATATCTCCTTTAGAACCTCAAATAGTAGACGTAGATATACTAGAATACCTTAGACCCCCCCTTAATAAATACAAAGCACCAATCTACCGATATATAGTTAGTAGGCTAAACTACTTAGTAATTATAACACGCCCAGATATAGCGTTTATAATATCCAATCTATCCTCTTACCTATCCTTACTTACACTATACGACTAGCACCGTCTCAAGCGTCTTCTACGATACCTATTAGATAACAAATCCCTTAGTATATACTATAACTCACCCTCTACTCACCCAAACTCCTCTACTACCGATAATCTACCTATATATATATACTACGATTCAATATAAGTAAACTACCCTAAGACTAGCCGTTCCTCCACCAGATATATTTTCTTTTTTAATAGAGGCCCTATAGCATAGGCCTCACGATACTAAAAGGTCGTTACTAAATTATTAGCCGAAGTAGAATATATTACTACATCCGACGCCACTACTTACGCCACCTAGATTCAACAATTTCTCTCCGAGATCGAATTTAATCTAAAAATTATACTCTTTTACGATAATAAAAGTGTAATCGCTCTTATATCTTCTAATAAGGTATAACGCCGTTCACGGCATATCAGAATCCACTTCCATTTCCTACGATAGGCCATCGCCGAAGGCTTCATTACACCAGCATACGTCCTAACGACTAGATAACTAGCAGATATATTCACCAAGCCCGTTAGCCCACTCATCTTCACCCGGCTAGCTAAAACGTTAATAACAAACAACATTAGACTACTATATAAAGCAATTAATCTAGCATACGAGCATACTAACTTATATCGATTAACGGGGAGTATAAAAGGGAAGGAACAACCGATGCAACCCCTAACGGAAACCCTAACCTAACTAATCAATTAGATAAGTCATTAGCCACACAACTTCCATAGTATTAAGATAAATCATATATATTAGATTTCCTCTTCCGGGATAAAGAGAAGAGAGAACTTACCAAGAACAACAACAAGAAAGAATCCGTTTTCGTCGACTGTTAACGCTACTTCGTGACTCTGTGAAAGATATTGTGTTGCTTCACTGTGAGTCGTGAGCCGTTCTAGGGTTAGGGCTGCGATCATGTCGTCCTCCTTGTCAGTGCTGGACCTGAGACTGAACCGATACCATTATTTCACTACCTACCAGACCATTAAACGTCGACTATACCCTACCCAATCTTGGAACTACCTGTAGTGGTAGGTTGCAGAGAGCTGACACGAAGCTGAGAAGGGCACTATCCAGCTCAAGGTTTCCTGATGTATCACCAAGAAAAGAGCGTGAAAAGCGTCTCCTCTTCTAATGCAACATCGTAGCCACACCCCAATCCTGCAAAATCCCCCCTTTTATTAGGTGTTAAGTAGCCGCGACACACGGCCTTTCCGTTCTTTGTTCTTTCTGGGCCGGATACGAAAAAAAAGGTCTCGCCCCGACAACCCGAAAAGGATTTTCGAAAATGGGCTGGCTGCGATGTGGGCTGACAGCCCCAAAAACCCAGCTTCACGAGATTGCCGCCGTTAAATTGAAATTTTAGAGTTTGTATGCTCGACATCTGGTTGAGCTCCTGCGGGATCACACTCGGCTTCAAGCCAGCCACAAGAAAAAAAGAACAATCCTCCCCAGAGCGAATGCTACACTGCCAGTGAGAAGACGTCTGGAAGGAAAAGAAAAAGAGGCATGACCCAGTCTGCACTAGGAAATGAAATGCGGGCGGGGAACTACTGCTCTCTCTCCGGGCTGACCAGGGAGGGATGTGGTTTTCTTTTTCCTCTCATAAGGTCGTGACAATGGCCGTACCCTCATAAGAAACTCGCTCACGGCTCGGGCCAGTAGCCAAATCAGGATCACAAGACTCGGCGGAGAAGGGATTGCCCCTGATGCAAAAGCTCCATAACAGCCGGTGAATATAGACATATATATCTCAAGTAACTCATATCATCTCGTCTTCGTGATAAAGTCCGGTGGAAAGATGCTGTTGAGTAAATGGGGATGATGTTCCATTTCTCGGATTTTGGGGCCTGCGTTTCAAGATTTGACCAGAGAGTACACAGAGACTCTCCAGATTGAGGCTGTCCCGGATGGAGGTGGAAGAGTGGGACACACGGTAATTTGCGATATCTCTGTGTCTTTTATTGTTCACCTGGCCGAAATTGGGGATCTCTCAATGTCATGACTTGGAATTCCCCTATATCGCCACCTGATATACTGTCAAGTCTTCCGCAAATCTCAAGAATAGTCAATCTCGTTGAGCTTTACGAGCAGTCCCTCTTCTCTCGTCTGCTCTTCGTTCTCTTTCTCTTATATCCCTGCAATTTTGATTTCCAGGGACTTGGGTTCAGCTAAACCAGCTACGTATCTCCAAAAAGGCAATACGTGACGGTGATATGTAACCCTTTTTCCCGTCGTCCCCCCGTGTCCCCCCTATAACACGGCAAGACGTATACCATAGCAGGTAGCTGCACAACACAAGCTCGCACGGCCCCAACTCCGCCCAGCGACTCCCGACGTGCAGTTAATAAGTCCAAGGTGGACGTAACGGCAAATTCACACATACTCTAAATTGGATCATACTCAAAGAGTAAGAGAGCATTGTGAGACCTGCAGCTCAGATGCTTTACAATCTAAGGCATACGCACATGAACTGGGTCCCCCTTCCGATTCCTCCCCCCTCTAATGGAGGAGGCGGAATGGATTTGGCTACTCTAACTACATACTTCCTACTTCTTATCTTCGTCAAAGTGCTCTGCCGGGGCCGATATATGACTCTCCACTGCCGGATCATAATATATGATTGCAGTTTAGCTCCACGATGGGCCACCCCAAGCCCCGCGTGCCAAAATTGGCCGCCGTCAGGGCAATCAATTGGTCAATGCCCGAAAAGATTTTAAGGCCCTGCACAACAGAAGAAAGACGAGAAGAGAAAAACCAGGCTCAGAGTGAAAAACTAGGCAAAGGACCAAAACAAGGGCCGGTGAGTGCCGAGCGCTATCATCTCGATTGGTCAACAACTAGACGAGGGACAAAGGCATGGTGTCAAATCCGAATGCAAATGTGATACAAATATCTGCATCTGATGCATATTGGCCTTGCATCAGACTGATTATAGACGAGCTGAACGATCAGAAATGCAAACCTCGACGCGATATTATCCTCGTGTAAGCAAAACTCATGCGTGGACGTGTTATCGATACGGCTGACCGGGGTGGTATACGTGCCTCTTCGGAGTTCAGAGACAATTAGATGCATCAAAAAAAAAAAAGGAAAAGAAAGGCCAGCTAGCTGGCTGTCAGTGAACATGCCGGCTGCGGGTTGGGGTGGGCATTGACGCGTAAATGAAGCCTACACCCTTTTTGGCCGCGCCTGGTCCACTATATATATATAGACACGTGGGAAATATAGGTGAGCGGGTGTGTGAGAGGGTAAGATAAGATTCAACCTTCAACTGACAATTGAAGAGCAGATGAATTCTGGAATTTCTCGGGTTTCATCGTTCGAATCTGGTGTAATCACCAGGATGAGGATACAGGCGGTATATTAACTTCACAGGAAATGAAGCCTCCATTTCGTCCCCCAGGCCAGAAGAGGAAAAAAAAAAGACTGGATTCCGATGCTACCGTTGGTGGCCACCCCTTTCCAAGCGATGTTGTATCCAGATGGGGGGGACACTATCGAGAGCTTCGCAAACTTAAGTTATGTGACACACTCCTCTCTTTCAGTGTATTCAGTGGAGAGGCTCTTTTTCTCCCTCAATACTTACAGGCCTCAGGGGTCATTGAAGGGCACTGAGGAGACAATAACGATTTCGTCACCGCCACACCGGAACTATAGGTCCAGGATCGCCAGCTAAAGACTCGTACGAGAGTCGAGGATTACAGGCTTCACTCCTCTGCTCGCCCCTTAATTACTTTGGCTGCTACACATCTTCCTTCTGGCTTACGACGTTGGTTGACAGGATAGAGCCCGCAGGCCCCAGGCCACACCCCCTTCGTCCCCACTACTGAGTATAATTCTGTCGTGTTATATAGAAAGACTGAAGGGTCTACGCTGTTATGGTGGCATTGTGTGTCCCTGAATTTTCTTCGTTGTCTTCTACTGTGCCACAATCTGAAGCTGTTCGGTGGCTTCCATGCACTCCATGTCGTCCTCTGTCTTCCGGGAGCTGGGCTCATCCTTCCATTGGGAACTCGTGGATAGGCTGGGATGATGCCTTTCCCGCTGTTGGCGCTCCCTCCACCGACCTTTTGGATCCTCTGGAATGAAGTAGGCAGCTAACTATCTAGCGGGCCAAAAGCCTCAATTGCCCGTCGATAGCCCGGTGAACAGGGACAGGGCGAGTGCGTGTTTCTGGGACAGATGTGCTTGCGAAATGGGAAAATTTGGGGTTAGAGGCCCGACCGGCAGACTGGAGTTGCAGCTACTAGTAGAACGTTTGTGTGCGGATGGAGGGTGTTGTATCTTGGGCTTGGAGATCTATAGTCGACTGGGCCGTAGTCACCGAACTGCTGGAGACATTTCGGTCGTCGAGTAGGATGAGTAGGATCTCACCTGCTGGACTAGGATAATATGGCTGTGGCCGTTGAGACATTCTGATAGCATCTGAGTGTACTTTCTTCCTATTTGACAGGTGTATGCTATTGCGACTCGCACTTTCGGGAGTTGAGTCAACCAGGCTAGACCTAACTTTACTCGACGTGGACGAAGATCCAGAGTAGAGAGGCCACTTCCGGGACTTCGTTGATATCACTCGCGTATCCTGGTTTTCGTTTTCTTCCTCCATCGGCCAAGGCCTGTATAGAAATACTTCGCACGAGAGTATCCGCCCGGCGCACACTATCATGCCCCGAAGAGCCAGCCAAGGTTATTATCTCCCGAGATTGTACAATACTCCGTAGTAGCTTCTGAAATACTAGACGAAGACGACGCTGGGCTCACTTGCGGGATTCCTCCACCATCAAATGGAATACTAACTGTACTATTCCACATACTTGCACCACCACACATTCAGACGGATATTTGACATGACGAGAGAGGCGAGAAAGAATACCCCCGAAAGTTCCTGGACTACATCACTAGCCTGACACGGCCACGGCCGCCGCGTGCTTGCTTTCTTTACAGTTGTCCTGTGTAGGGGCCCCGGTCCGGATCTCGCTTCATTGTTCTGGCACTCGCCAATACCTTGCACCACCACCCACACACAAATCCATCACACCCCCCCTTTCCTGATCTTCTGATCCATGGTATCCCAGACCTTTCCTTCACTTACTTTCTCTTATTGGCAAAAGAATCTCCCGCATACCTGTCCTCGACATGCTCCAAAACACACTAGAGGGAGATCCAACCACGGCTCAAAAGCCATACTAAAGCAAAGTTTCCTAGCCCAGTATTGTGCAGCATCGTCGGCGAGAACCAAGCGAAAATAGGAGAAAACGGCGACATCCTGAAAGGAACCATATTTATGAGGTTCAATCTTTTTGGTCCGCAAGAGAGCCTGGCCCGTCTCCTGTCCAGGGGTTTCGCCAATCTCGCAATGTGAAAATGTGAAAGGTGATGAGAAGAGGTGCATATGTACTGGAGAATAAAAACTGGACACCAGCCACAAAAAACTCCTGTAAACACCAGTGTCCATGCTTTTGCAGATGGAACCCCTCAACACATCCATGTTGACTGCTGAGCCCGGAGAGGTTCGTCTCACGAACCGGTTCTCAAAGGGGTTCAGAGAGGGAAAGGAACTCCCCCAAAAGAATTGACCGAGTTATGGGGCGTCGCCGAACGACAGATTCATGGAAAAAAGGCCGCGTCTGCGGGAGGTGTCGTTCTATTTTCGTTTTTTTTTTTCGTCCCCTGTCCTGTCGGATAAGCAGGCGTGAAAACCCTCGCAACAACATCACACATTACTGCGAGAACAAGCATATTCAAATAGATAAATTAGACATCGAGCGTTGGAACGTCGACGGTCCAATGCAAAGCAAAAAAGCCACTATCAAAGGTCGGAATGTGTCAGGGACCTCCTTTCATTATAGCACAGCGTATACGGCGGATTCTTTTCGTTCCTATTTTAAAACCCGTCGAAGGTCTACAAGTTTGCATACGTCTCCTGTCTATTTTCTCCTTCCTCCCCCCTTGAGCTCTGGAGAGGTCTAGTTTTGTAGGGCCGGAGGTGGTCATGGACATGAGAGGACAAGACACTCAGCAAAGCTTGAGGCATTGTTATATAAATCCCGACGAAAATACTACCTTTATGTGAGTGGTGATAGTGACCCCGCCAACGCGCTGGAAGATAGTGATATATGTTGCTTGCGGCAGATTCATCATACAGTACATGCCAGGACTACCTGGGAGAGTATGCAGGATTTGTACAGTATCACATCTTGTTAGTCTGTCTTGGGGACGGGGAAGCTGAAGCTGCATGTCAGGTCATGCAGGATGATCAAAAGACTGCAGGTGAGCATTGAACATAGAGAATGTGGATAGCTATAGAGGACGATATATTCCTACGATACCAGTTCTAGACTCCATAATCACTCCCACCAAGTCTCATTATCACCATATTCCGCGACGAGTGATCGCCCTCTTCCCCCCGGACAACGTCGATCCTTGACTTAACTGGGTTCTGAGCCGGATTTGGGCTGTAAGTGACAGTTATCAGAGCCGAAGGGCCAAATTTCCGAGTGATTATGCTCACATTCTTATTTTCCTTTCCTCCCCTCTTCATATGTTGTATGTGCAGTATGTTCTTGCTGTTGCTGTTGCTACTCTTTTCCTGCTATGCAGCCTGCGGGTGTCATTCACAGTTGCAGTCCGTATTTCTGGCCCTGGATTGCCTTCCAGTGGCTATATATAAGGAGGCTGGTATATATCTCGTCGGTTACGGCCAGTGAATAAAGTGTGGTAGCATTTCAGCAGCCAATGGCCCCGGATTCTGGCCTGCTGCACGGTGTCTGTCTTTTTTTTGGTTACTCTGGACCATCAAATTCTGGTACTGGATAGCGCGAGTGTCAGCTCTGGAACTGGCTCGCTCCCGGCCCAGCCCGAACGAAGACCACATTTTCTTTTGCTTTCCCTTTTGCTCCCCTCCCCTCCCCTCTATCTATATGACCCGATTCCTCCGCAGACTTTTTCTTTTTCTAACCTGTCACTCTCATAGATTAGTGTTCCAGTGGGTATCCACTACTCACCAGTCTTCTAGCTCTCCGGTTCCGGTTTCTGGGAAATATATGGGAAAGCTTGATTAGATAGATGATGGCGGTTCCGAGAAGGATGGCGAGAAGGGGCGGGATAACGTGGTCAATTCTAGGTTTTAAATTGGAATCGGTCGTTTGATATCTTCATCATCATCATACTTTCTTATTTCTAGCTTTATTTCTATTTTAATTTCTTTTTCTGCATATTATTTTAACTTTGTGAGCGACTTCCCCCAACTGGGACCTTAACCGAGCACGCCTCCAACGCACAGAAACCGATGGCCACGAGGGGGGGCGTCTGGCGGAACACAGACATCTTGGATACGTGAAGGCATTCAAGAGAAGTGGAGAGATATTGAGAGATTTGGAGACCCCTGGTCTCAACACCACGCAGAGTCCGTGGTTGTCCGTGCATTCAGATACCACGATTTTGTTGCGAACTCACTCACTATACTCACTCTGTCGATAGTCAACTTCGCATGTAAGTTATATTCTTAGTAGACTAGGGGCATGAATCTTCGACAGATTATATTTATCTTAGTCTAGTTTTCAACATTCGCTTGTCACTGGCGGCGTTGACTATAAAAAAAGGACCCCATACCGTCCCTGCTTAGCGTGAGTTTGAAGGGTACAGAGCTAAATTGGCATTTATTTAATTCTTCGTTGCACTTTTTATAGGTATGTTTGTGGCCGATCTGTGTGTAATGGAAGAAAAGAAGCATGTCAAGCTCTCTATCACACACGCATACACAGAAGTCGAGTAACGCTTACGGCTTCTCCGGGAGTCGGAAAGATTTTAGTGGCTGGGGGAAAAGATAGAGAAGTGGAGGGAAAGGAAAGAAAAGGACGATAGGCGTCATGTCGTGTAAAATATTAGATGTAGCTTGATCTATGTTCCATCGACGATATTTCCATGTCGTCGTCCCGAAGTACTGCTAACTTACATCTTGTGTCTAAAGACGGACCATGACGAGAATACTCAGGCCAATGTACCTTCACATGCAAAGTAGCACAGATAGGTACATGCGCCCACAGAGATCCATCACGACTGCTCCCCTCCAGTTCTGCCTCATCGAGCTCATCCTCCTGCTCCATATTTTCTTTTCCTTTTTCATGCTGTTCATTTCCGACCTCCAACACCCTGGCCTTCCACAGACCTCTCAGGCTCTCTCACCACCTGGCTGCTGAGATACTTTGACCCTCTTTTTGCATTGAGATGGTATGTGAGAGAACGACATGCGGATTTTTCGGGGTGAGGAGGTTTTATATTTTATATTTATTTTATATTTTTGGCTTTATTTATTTATTAATTTTTTCTTAAGCACGGCGTTCGTGCTTCTTCGGTTTTCCCCATGTCTTTTCTTTCCTTTTTTGCTACCTAACCCCCCCCAGCACAAACTGGAGTTCGTCCGCCTGGAACGAATATGGATACGGTTTGTGAGGCGTTCCTGTGGTTCTCAGCTCAATGGTTTCAATACCTTAAAAAGCCCGATCCTGTTTTTCTCGCTTGTGAGAAGTTAGTTCCCTGGATGGTTCCCTAGCTCTTTTGCCCCAAAGTTCCGATTCTCAGCCGAGAACCGGTTAGGATATTGATGGCTTGGATTCTTGTTGCTTTTACGACTATATCCAGTGCTGGATAGCAGATGACTCCTCTTGCTGTGATTTGATTCCTCTCTCATATCCCCCAATGACCGAGGTTAGGGATCGATTATCGGGTTTTTGGTGGAAGCTGGGATGTTGCTGATGGCATATCCTGCTTCTTGTCTTGTCTCGACTCTTTCTCTGTCTTCCGAGTGTGCAGGCTCTCATACTGCAAGGTGCACACTGCACAGCACATGCGGGTACCGCATCAACATAATCCTTCTCGGTTATATGGCATGGGCCTCCTCCTTTCCAGGGCCCTCGGGTGGTTTTTGGAGTGGCCTTTCTTATAGACAGAAAAGAAGAAAAAAACCCCCATGTCGCCGGCTCCCCTGCTGGGCCTTGTCGTGATTGTGCTGGGGGCAACACTTGTCTCCATCGAGCCTTGATTGATGTCCCTGGCTTGTCTTATTCCCTGTCCACACTGGCTTCCTGGCTTGTGGGTGTAAGTATTATCTCTTTTCTTTTCTGTTCATTAATATTTGCTTCCGCACACCTAGTGTAAAATATTTAAATAGAAAACCAGGTTGGGGGAGTAGATGAATTTGCTACAGGTAATAAGTTGAGCTTGAGAGAATTTTGGGGACCTGGTGGTCAAACATGGTGAGGATAGGCACACGCCTGTCCGTGAAGAAGAAGAGCCAGCCATGACAATGCACATCCGCTCTTTTCCATGCATCTCAGTTATGATCTTTTTCTCTCTCCTTGACGTGGGAAATGAAGATGCCACGAGGCGAGAGAATAAAACGACCCGGGATATTGCACTGCCAGACTATTTCCCATGATTTTGTATGATGTGCCTGATCATATCCCGCGCTTTGAACCAAGATCGACATCCTTCTTTTCCTATTTTCCTCTTTTCCTCTTTTCCTCTTTTCCTCTTTTCCTCTTTTCCTCTTTTCCTCTTTTCCTCTTTTCCTCTTTTCCTTTTTTTTTTTGGTTTTTTTTTTTGGCTGGTGCATTGCCTGCCATATATGTGGCGGCGGCTGCTATAAGACCTACTACTGGAGAGCTACAAGTGCCTGTGCTTTTTTATGACGAAAAACAAGATTCGGTGTTGCTGCTTTCCCTGTATTTCCCGTCTACCAGGTTTGAGGGAAGTGTCCATGAATTTGACTTTCACTAAGCCACCACGTCTGCACGGACAACTGGGTTTTGGTACCTTGACCTACCTGCTATGGAGAGTGAGGTCCTTGAACGAGGAGAAAGGAAAGAAAGCTGCTACAGTCCACAAGCGGACCCCAACCCTCAATATAATGATTGCCAGCGTGTGGCTTCCTTCCCCGCGCCGTCCACGTTCGAATGATCAATGGATCGCATCTCCCCTATACCGGGAAAGAAGCGTGTCGGTGTCGACTGCCAAACTAACCCCCCAGTTTCCCACCAAGATTGCATTTCCTGCTATTCCTGCGTTGAGGAAACCACCAGGCAGTTAGCTGCTTCTGGTGTGGTGGTGTTGTGGCGTTCAGGATTTGACTTTCCTGATCCAGTGGCCGGCATCTGCATGAGGTGTGTGTGTGTGTGTGTGTGTGTGTGTGTCTGTTCTGCACCTGCTTCTTGATGCAGCACGTACGTGTACCAATACGGCTGGAAGAAACTGTGGAAGGCGCCTGTTCCCTTGCTCTTTCCCTCTTCTCTCCCACGCTGAGCTTACCGGTACCGAACAATAGGTACTGCAAGTTGCTCCTTCCTCATCGCTCCTACTCTCTAGCTCCCCCCTTAGATATTCACTGTCTCCTTCATATAGTTGCAGCACTTCCAACCCCAATCTCTTCCACTCCCCTTTTCATCTTCTTTCCAACCATCTCTATCCTCTTTTCTCCCTGCTTGATGCATCATTATCTCATCTTCGGTCGGTAAATATTACTTCCCCCATCCTGGTTTGCCCCTCTTCTCGACTGCTCGCACCTCTCATTCTTTTGCACTCTTCTTCCTGTCTGTTCTTCATCTTTACCACCACCTCCCCACGCTTCTAGGTCCTCTCCACCCCTGTCTGGCCATGGTTTCTGCCATGCCCCCCGAAATCTCCCTCCCTAGCAAATAAATCCTGGCCGCGGTCCCCTCCCCTACACATTTACTGTTCCAACTCCCAAAGAGTACGTACCGTCGATGTCTAGTCCGGCCCTGATCTTGCGTCTCCCGGCTTCGTCTTCCCCAACACACACCCCCTCCTGGTTCCTTGCATCTTCCTCTCATCTGGTAAGTGAACAGGGTATAAGCCCGCAGTTTTGGTCTCTACCTACTGTACTGCTACCTGCTGGCAGTGCCCGCCATTCCCCCCTCTGAGTCTTTCCTTCATTCTGACAGTTCACTTCACGGTACATCTGTCTGCCCTGAATCTTCTCTTTCTCTTCTCATCCAACAGCCTTTTCTTTCACCAGATCCCCCTACAGTTCACACTATCTGATCCTCTTAGGGACTTGCCGGACTCTCTGTCATCGTCTACTTCCGCGTAGTACTCTCCATACACCACCTCGACTGCTCACGGGTTGGAGTACCTTTGACTTCGCTTACCCACCTCCCATTCTCACCAATTCACACCCCCCCATCAAACCTCCACTACAGTACTATTACATCTAACGCAAGTATTTCCCTTGGTCGTACAGATCCAACATCTCCTCGTCATCCTGCGCTCTCTTTCTCATCTCCTCTACATAGTCTATTTTTTATTTTTTGGCGTCTTCAGCTTTTCGTCTCCTCTGTTCCTCTCTCTCTTTCTGTCTCTCTTTCATTCCATACCCCATATATGCCAGTATCCTGAGTGCGTATACGTGTATACATGAACTTTCTTTTTGCTTGTACTGGCCAGACCTCACCTGCCGAGCAAACTCTCCATCTTATACTCTTATGGCCACCCCATCTTGTCTTCTTCACACTCCATCCTTGCCACACTGCCGGCCGTTAAGTGTTGACCTTCCACAGTACCGCACATATGTACGAGTACTATAGGATATTACTGCATATGCACACGCCTTACCTGTTCACTCCGTTCAATTCACTACTTATATCGCGGCCATTTTACTACCTGAATCAATACCCACTTCTCACAACCGGGTTTGGTAGATCTTGAGCCCGTCTTCCCTTTTTTCCGCACTCCCCCCTTCTCTCTTGCTGTCTCTCCTTTGCATTGCATGCTACGATCCTAAATCGCACCCGACCTTGACCTTGTTCTCCTGACACAGACACTGGCCTGGTTTGCGGAAGCTCATTCCAACGGATGACCATAGCAGCTCCATGAGCAATATTACAGGCGTAAAATACTTAACGCGTTCCTGTCTGGGAGTCGAATCAACACCGGGACCAGTACCATTCTATAGCCGCCTCCATAGACGACACCAGATACGACCCTGTCTACACACTTCACTCTGGCTACGGCCACTGCTATTTCTTAACACATCTGATATACAATTTTATGGTCTTTAAAGTCCCGTTCAATTCTTCGCCCTTCTTCTACTGTCCAAGTAGCTTAACTTGCACATTACACATCCTCTATCTCATTGACCTATACCGGGAACCCAAGAAAAAAAGTCTATGATCCACCCACCCACCCACCCACCCACCCACCCCTCTTAATAATACATCCTCAACTTCTCCCACTCACTTGAATCTTTTACTCTTTTTAGAATCACTACATCTACTCACCATTTCCTTTCCCCCTACACCTTTCTTTCCTTTTCCTGTCTTTTCCTTTTTCCTTCTGTGTCTGACCTTCAATCTGTCCGGTCTCTAATCACAGCTGATGGACTGACCTCTTTTTTCCTCCTACGCCTCCGTCACTCACCACCACTGAGCTCATCATCTTCCCTACATCTATTTCGATGGTCCTTTGAAAATCAATGGACTCCTAACCATCACCTTAATCAATAATATCTTGCCTCACCAACTTCGACTTCCCACGTTCTGCGATTCCGATAATAGTAGACTTGCTATTTTGCCCTCCTTCGATCGGCCTTGACGTTTCTTTGGTCCAGACATCATCATCTCCTCGGATCTGCGCTTTCCCCTCCCTCAACCACTCTTTGACTTTGTGTGAGATCGACGATACGACCACCAACCGGAAGATCGAAGCGTTCTTTTCAGTGCATCGCATTTGTTTCTTGCCGCTCTCATCCTCTAAGCTGAGCTCATGAGGCTTTCCCAATTCAGAATCCTGCAACACTTTTGGTATCAACCTTGCCCATCTCCTTTTCGTCTCCAACTTCTCCAAATTGGATTTGGCCTTTGACTCGACACTCTGCCTATTTTGTCTACACATCTCTTCATCAGATCTACGCTATCTGCCACGAAATTCAGCCTCTTGTATGGTATCTGGGTGTGCTATTCACCCATCTGCCTTCTCCTCAGTCCGGCATCTTCCTCTTGATCTCTGGTTTTCTTCTCCTGTCTGCCTTGGCCCCTCATCTTCGGCCTCCTCTCTCCCAAGTCATTGCAGCCAGCCATCGTCTAGGTTCTAGACCGGTAACCATTTGGCGGGTGGCTTTCACACACTTGCATATCCACCACCAACCAGCACGCACATAACTCCTCCACCGCCTGCATATCCTTACACCTTTACACTACACCTTACACCCACACACCCTTGGGCCACACCCTTACATCCACCCTCAAACTCATCCTCTCCCACTGTCACCCGACTTGGTCTCTCTGTTCAACATATCCTCTCTGGCTTTATCAGTCTCGTCTCTTCAAGAGACCCACGTCTCCCAATCTTGCCACCAATCACTTTCTTCACTGTTTGTTGTCCCTTGCCCTTGGCCAAAGCCGTTCCCTAGTTGCTGCATACTGTATAAGAGCATTTCCAGTACGCATACACATCCATCCAATACATACCTGACATTTTCCTCCTATTACTCAATCTGCTGTTGTTCGTTGATCTGGGTCCTCCTACCCATCTCAAATTACCCCAATCCGGAACATACTCTTTTCCCTAATACCTTTGGGTCCTGAACAAAACTCTCTGACGCCCATTCTCGGAGTCTCTATCCGGAAAAATTAAAACATCACCACTGCGCAACCGGTCAACTACAAAATCTTGACACTCACCCAAAACTTGTCCTGATTTGATCGAGGGGGGGGGGTTTTTAAGATTTTTCATCTCCAGTTTCTTTTGTTTTATCTTCATCTTTTCGGTTATCGACGGGGAGTGATTTTTCAATTTCTCTTCTGAATTCTCGGGGAAGTTTGTTTGGTGTTTCTGCTATTCTTTTTCTTTTTTTTCTTTGGTTGTTGGTTGTGGAAGCTGTCGGTCGCCGGATCTCATCGCATCACCATATCGAGAAAACACATCTTCCGTGCATAAAACGCTCAACCACCTTGATCGCAAACTTGACAAAAAGCTCCAAAAAGCAACGATTTTGAATAGTTTCTCAAAAAAGCAAATCGTTTTAGAAACAGATTCTGTCTCCAAAGTCAATCGGACTTAGAGTCTCACGCGAGATCCCTTGTTCGCATGATCGTCTAAACACCCTCCTATCACTAGGTCTTCTTCGTTTCAAAGATCGCCGCCCTGCAACGCCCGAGCTTCCGCCCTTGATCTCCGCCTCTAAGGCACGAACAGCCTCCTCGTCTCCAGAGATCTCCGTTGCAAACGTTTGGCTACCTGTGGAGTTCGTTTCCAGCTCCAGCAAAACCACCCTCCCCGATACCCGTTTCTCAACCAACTTTCTCGACGAGTTGATCATATAGACCCTCTGCATCCCGGGAGATTCACCCCGTGGCTCGGTTGCTATCCGGACGAGTGCTTGAAGTTTTTTCCTTCCTTCTTCAACCATCCCCTCCCCCGCCTGGAACTTGGTCTTCACCGATCCTTTTCCCATCTTTGCGCTTCTTGTTACTGTGCAGTTTACCCCCCCCTTAGAACATAAGTGATAAACACCCCCGTCCATCCCAACAGGGAGTCTTAAATCCTTCCATCTTTCCAGCAATCTACTCTCTCTGCTTGCCTTCTTTGCTCGCTATTTTCTTGTCTTAGACTTTCTATCTGGTCCTTCGATATCATCGTTTGTCTGTCATTGCCACTCTATCGATACGCCCTTTCCTTCTTCCACTCTCCTATTCGACTCTTCTTTCAACAAACCTTACACCTAATACGACTCGAGCTCTCCTTCAAGAAGGAAAGCTCGCTCGGAATTCAGTCTGCCCACCACGGCGACTACTCTTGTGCGCGAGGCTCGCGCCTATGAAAATAGCCGTCACTTTCCCAGTCTCGGCGGAACAACCGTCACCGTGGATATCGCGTCACTTCTGAGGGCGCCCGACTCTGATGAGCCCTCGGGGTCCCCGCCAAAGCAGCTGCATCACCCGCTGCAGTCCCAGATTCATCACCAGTCTCCCTACGTCCCATCTCACTACTCTCTATCTCACGCCGGCTTACGAGGATCCCCTATCCCCTCGATAGCCAGCCACTCTCCCGGGCCTTCTGCAGTGTCTGTCCCCGGACCGCCTTCTCTAGCACCATTGCCACCACTGCCACCACCAGCATCGCAAATGTTGACCACATCGTCAGCATCGGTGTCGCCATCTACGTATTCCGTTGTAGCACCGCCTCTTCTTCCCTACGGTCGACCTAGTTCCGCAGCTTCCGTATCATCAGTCGCCACTGGAGTCTCTACTAACGCACAGTTACCCGGTATGCCAGCGGCAATTTCATCGAGGCGTGGTCCTCACCACCAGCACCACCATACTTCAATGGACTCGCCTGCGAAGAAGCAAAGCAAGTGGTCGCCTGAAGAGGATGCGCTGATTATTGAGCTTCGCGGTGGAAACATGAAGTGGGAAGACATTTCGAAGCGTTTACCTGGTCGTAGCGCCATAAGCTGCCGCCTCCACTACCAGAACTACCTAGAGAAGAGAAGTGAATGGGACGAGGAACGGAAAAACAAGCTTGCGAGACTTTACGAAAGGTGAGTAATGGTTTAGAGTTGTTTTGGTGTCCTGCAAGGCCGAAGTGTCTCCCAACCTTTCCCAGAAAATTCGATTGGCAGACTTATTCTAACCATGTCATGTTTCTCTAAATCATTAGATTTAAACCGGAGATGTGGGCGAAAGTTGCCGAGGAAATGGCGGTACCCTGGCGAGCCGCCGAGGCTATGCATTGGAGAATGGGCGAAGAAGAGATGGCCAAGCGTGCTGGTGTTGTTCCGTTTTCGTTGTCTGTCAACACCGACACATCTTCTACAGGTGCACTCCGGGGATCTCCTTCTCGCTCTCATTCATATTCTCAGTCACAGGGGACTCCTGCGCGCGACTACCCCGGACCACCCAACCGCCCAGGCCCCGGCCTTGGCCAATCACTCCGATATATGCGGTCCGGTGGACCGGCCGGTGTTCTACGCCACCCTCCTCCTCATCCATCGTCCTCGCGATTGATGCGTTCCGAAATCGATGTCCCGACCCTTCCTCCTCCCCCGCCACCGATGCACCATTATAACCAGCACCATCATCAGCCACACCATCCTCATCACTCGCCTGCTATGGAACGCGGAGATCCATTGATGCAGTCTCATGTGTCCTCGTATGGATCGCAGCATGGCGGAATGCCGGGCCTTGCACCCATTCATATTCTCTCACAAGGCCGGAGTGATGGGCCGCGTGGCAGCATTGGCAGTGGTGGGCCCAGCAGTGGGGGAAGTATTGGTAATGCCGGTTCTGGAGGCCGTGAGGGAGACAGAGCTGGGGGAAGTGGTGGAAGCTTGCTTCCCAGTGTTGCTGAGTTGACAACTGGTGTTAGTCCTTACAGTACACCAGCCTACTCTCTTGGGGGAGGTGGTGGTGGAGGCATTCCCTCAGTCAGTCCTGTTCACAGCGCCACAGCCAGCCCGGGCCCTCTGCTTCCGTCCCTGACTCCTTACACGGTGATGGAACCGCTTGGTTCGAAGCGGCGTGCGAGTCCGGAAATGGACCCTCGGGAAACCAGCCGAAGACGACACCATCACGATCCCGGAAGCGAATCGGTACCAAGACGATACATGTAGCGAATTTCTTTTGTCCTTCTTTCCAAAACCCTTGATCAGATACCACTCTCTACCAAAGTCACCTTGACTAGGTAGGTGACGTATTCTGGTTGCTGGATGCTTTCTTCTAATGGATGCCACATCTTGTTATTTCGGCCTCGTGATTCAATTCCTGTGACGAACTTTTCTCTTCTCCATCACTCTTTTTTTTTCCCCAACATCTTTTTGTTTCTCGATTCAATTCTGGTATCTGTTTTCGTTTTATCATTATTTGAATTCTGTGCACTGATACAGGAGTTTCTGGTTTCTTTTCTCTTTTTTTTTCTGATACTTTTTTTTGGTTCCAAACAAGACAGCAGAGCAGTTCTTGGATCTGCCAGAAAGCAGACTGCGTCCTTCGACAGAATACAGTTGAGGGGGAGGGTCTGATATTTCATTCGTGAAATATGGGCAGACCAAAAGAACAGGAGAAGTCAGTCATACCAAGACAGCAGAAGAACTGCAACAAAGGACCACTATCATCTGATTCATGAACTCTCGACATTCCTTATTATTTATTACTCCTTTGGCATTTTTGTTTTCATACTTCGTTGCTTTTGTTCTTTTTTTCTTCTCGTTTTTCTACTAGAGTTTAAGATTTCTAGGTGCAAAGGGTTTTTGGGGGTGTCAGGATAACTTGGGCTCGGCATTTGGATAATCTGTTCTCATGAATTTTGTATCACTGCCGCGCATATGTAACAGATAGCGTTGGAGCAGATACCAAGAGAGATATTTGGATTTTAAAAGGAAAATATGATCTAATCGTGATATTTAGTGAGCATCTTGTGTGATATAGCTCATAGCTTGGCTGCCTGTGAATAAAGACATGAGAAAGGGGACCAACTCTAGAATCTAGGATTTACAGTATGAGGGGGGTTCGTCTGATACTGGAGTCCAAGAACAGTCCGAATCACAGTTCTCCAACCAAACCCAACCACCGGAGAAAAAAAAAGCCTGGTTCATGGCATCTCGAAGTTCCATCGATGAAGTGTCGTTGTGTCTGCAGAGAACGTTACACCAACCCACAGTTGGACATCCTGTGTTCACGCACCTACGGCTCAGGAAAGAGTCAGGGATTGTGTGATATGATATCGACGGGGATGGTGATGATTTTTTTTCAGCCTGACCCAGACTACACAGAGCCGAGAGACCAAAAGAAAAAGGAAAAGAGCGAATGTGATAGCTGGTCTTTTGCATCGGTCGGTCTGTGGTTCTGGCGGGGCGGGAGTTGCACCGAGGTGTCGAGAACCAGAGGAAAAACTGGCGGACCCTTATGTGATCCAGAAACTTGACGAGTCTGGGTTCGCGGCGGGCGGACCACCTATAAGCCGGCGTGCTGCGATTCGGGCATTAAGACCGGAACAGGAAAAGAAAAAGTTGGGTCGGGGGCGACGAAAAAGAAAGAAGCACGAAAGTGTTTCTATAGTAGACGCGTGATATACCGGGACGCGGGAAAAGAATAAGTGTCTGTAGGAGCGGGGGAGAAGCTATATCGGAGGCGTGATATTGGCATATATATGTATTTATCTTAGTGGTGGTAGAGGAAGCAGCGGTGAACAGGACACGGCTCGGAGCTTGGATGTGTGTGTGTGTGCGTATGTATGTGCAGGTGACGTCCCGAAGTTTTCTTGTGATGTTCCGTTCGGTTCCTTGATTGCGTTCGTGTCGCTTTTGCGTTTCCCGTTCTTGAGCCGTTGTTCGCGCGGCACGATGTGGCCGTTTTGGGAAGAAGGCGGCGGGGACGGGGTCCCTAATGCAGAATGGGTGTTGCTGGAATGGGGAGGGGAAGGCAGAGAGAGAAACGTTCACACATTCACCCGTGTCACGCTATCTTTTGCATGGATGTGTCTCTGCTTCTCTGGGGTAAGGGGGAGGGGAACTGCTCCACACACGGAACGGAGGGGGCCCGGAAGGGAGACCCCGCTGCAACGACATAGCAAAAGCAACGCAGAAACCCAACGGGTCCCTCTGTATGTGTTTTTCGAGGGGATTCTTTCTGAAAGGGTAGGTGAGAAGTGGATGGGAGAGGCAGGGAGAGGCGCGAGAGACCTTGGCTTTGTTTGTAGTTCGCTCAATTCCCCTGTGCCCTGTGGTGGGATCCCCTTTTACCCTCGGTGATTGACGCAGTTTAGGCGGACGATCCCGGACGGGTGTTTCTGTCACATTCTTCTTTTTTCAGAGAGAGGAAACAGGAGTCAACGCTGGGAAACAATGGTTCAGGATCTTCGGTGTTTGTTTGAGGAGGAGGCGTTCTTCAGCTGTGGAGTCGTGATCGACATGCAAACCACCCGGACAATGCAGCGTCGACATTTGGGAGTCAGCGCGTTGCTGTTCGGGTTGGTTGACGTCTGTTCCTGTCGCTGCAGTGCAGGTGTCGTCATCACTTGGTGGGTTTGGAACCCTATGTATGTTCTCAGATGTGCTTTGCCGTGAATTTCAATGACAGAAATGGGCGATTTATCTGCCACTTTCCTGGATGATGGCAGGTCTGGTGTTTCAGAATTTTCCAGATGAAGGGAAGCACGGCCTGATGTCATACAAAGCCTCTCTATGCCCCCGCTGTCCGGGGGGATGATATCATTGTGTCTTGGGCCGAGTCCCTCCAGTGTCTGGGAGCAAGTTCAGCTTCCCGAGACAAGTGGTGCCGGGGGGCGGGGGGGGACCCTCAAATTGAGCAAACGGGAGCCATGCAGAACCAAACAAAGAACAAAAAAAATGCTAGGTGAACAATTCCCCATACGGCCCATGCAAATACAACAGGGAAACAGCTGGTTGTAATTCTGGGAGGCTTTCTTTTTCTGTTATAGAGAAGTGTCTGTCCCATGTTTCATCCCTGGTTCGAAGCCATCCGAGCCACTTGACAGAACCATGACGACGACGACGGACTATCCGAAATAAATGTGGAAAAAAGGCCCAGTGAGGAGAACGACACACAAAGAACTACCGAGACTCACACCCGTTCGCCGGACCGATAAAGATGGAATAAAAATAAAAATAAAAAAGAAACGGAACTCTTTTTTTCAGATGTGTGTGTGTGTGCATGCCTCCCTTTTGGGCTTGGGAATGATCGACGTCCAGTAACGGTGGTAGTTCTCAACCATGCTGTGCCGCAGATCAGGAAATCAGAGACTCTTGCCCACACACTCATATATATGCATTGAAAGAGAAAAAAACATTAAAAATTAAAACGCGTGGTGATGCTGACGTCAATCATTATTCCTCTTTTTTTCTTGAGGAAACAAAAGGAAGCAAATAGGGGCATGGCAAAGGAGGGGTTCGTGACGGGTTCGGTGGTTTGGCGGTCTTGGTGATTTGCTTGTTTCATGTGCCTGGATCAGGGGGGGAGGGTAGGCTTCTCCATGTGAAGGATGGACGTTTCTGTGGGCTTCTGGAAGGAAGAGATAGTTTGGACAGGTGCCAGATTGTGACAGGTGCTTAACGCATGAAAAGAAAAGCCCACCCTCCCCGGGTATGTTTTACTCCCCCTCGGGTTTGCGTCCACACACGACCCACCAGTTATCCCGCTCGTACCCCGCGCGCAGCACAGCGCCGCCCGCCGCCACCACGTCCTCTTCCAGCTCGCCCTGGCGGTACAGGTGGTAGAAGCGGTGGTACGTCTGGTCTTCCGCCGCGGGCGGCTTGGGCGTGGTGTCATCGGCCTCGTTCTGCTGCCGTTGCTGCTTTTTCTTCTTCTTCTGGTCCGGGCCACCGCCCTTCATCACCCACGGCACCAGCAGATCCTGCTCGCCGCCCGCCGCCCACCCGCGGCGGCTCGCCGATTGCTCGAGCGCCCAGACGTACACCAGGACTTCGCCCACAGGCGCAGGTTGTACGCACTCCAGGAGGGCGGCGATGGCGGCCTGGCGCCGCTCACGCGTGGCGAGGTGGTGCACGACGGCAATGCAGATGGCGAAGTCGGCGGCGCCGGCGCGGAACGGCAGCGCGAGGCCGTCCGCCACACACGGCACGTCCGCGCTGGCCGGGCTGCGCTCCGCCACGGCATTGCGCGCCAGCGCCGTCAACGCCGGGCTACGGTCTGAGCCGAGCATGATCCATGGTGGTACTGCCGCGCTGGCTGTCGCCGGGGCACTCTCGGCAGTCACGGGTGCGGTCGGTGCGGGCACGCCGGAGACCAGGTACTTCCCGTTCCCGCAGCCAACATCCAGGCCGATGGATCCGAACGGGCGGGACTCCAGAAATGTGCAGACAAACGGCCACGGCTTTTGGCGCGTAGCCGAAAAATGGGGGGCGATGGCGTCGTACACGTCGTGCACGTGGGTGGATTCAAAGGCGGCCGGCTCGCCGGGGGCCGCCGCTCCCGGGTCGGAGCTGATGACGGCCGAGGGGAGAGCGGAGGCCGGAGGCTTCGGAACAGATGGGGCCATTGTATGTGCAACGGCGGAAATGGCCGGACAGTGATAGAGTCTTCGTACGGGGTTGTGTGATGATGAGATGTCGTTGAAAGGTACCTTCCGCATGTGGTGTGGAACTTATGTAAGGTGGTGCTAAAATTTTGTAGCGGGGTCATGATTAATTTTCTAGAACGTCGAAAGCTTCTAGCCCCGTTTTCTGGTAAGCGGTATAATCGCCTAAGCGATATAAGGCTTGGGTCCTCTATAAAAA
Source organism: Knoxdaviesia proteae (assembly GCA_001510565.1). Lineage (NCBI taxonomy): Eukaryota > Fungi > Ascomycota > Sordariomycetes > Microascales > Gondwanamycetaceae > Knoxdaviesia > Knoxdaviesia proteae. The sequence continues at coordinate 1,014,889 of LNGL01000003.1, forward strand.
TCGTCCTGCAGCGCAGCCACAAACTGCCACGACCATCATCATCATCATCGCCATCACAGCATCTTGGAAATGCATTAATGTTTCTTCTGTCGGATGTTTCACATCGAGATGTATCAAGCACATCCTGATTCAGCCCATACAATTTCATGACAAGCTCTTACCCGGCCCCCCTTTCAGTGTTTCGGGCCCTGTGGCTGCGGTCCCATGGAGTGGTAAACACGGGATTGTTTTTTCTAAGTGGTCGTCGGTAAGTGTTCCGAGCCGGTTACCAAAGTTTGGGGAATCAAGCCGTTTCCATGTTGGGGCATTGGATGGGCCGTTGCAGGCTGATTGGATTTCTTGCTCCAAGGTTTGGGGTTTTCCCGGTTCCCTGTCCGCTCAGATCCCGAGGTTTAATATAGCGGCCACTAGGGCTTGTCTGAACGGGCGCTGAAAGTCTGGCTGGCTTGCTCCATGGCCGCTGGTGCCAGTGAACAACAGTAATAAAACGCTCCAGTGACTCTAGACAGGCGAAATGATTCACCCAGCAGAGTGCCTACGCATCACCGATTTCGCTAACCCCTATAAGCATGTATGCATTGCATGTGAAGACACCGCGTTTTATATGGGCCAGCCGACGACATGCTCGATATGTTGGGTCGCTTGTGCAAATTACGCACACTCTAGAACACACTATCGTACAAGATTGTAACGTCAGACTCCATCCAGCGTTCCATTGTGCCCCTTACAGCCTGCGGGTCTCTTTTTTGTCGTCTCAACATATGTGGACTGCAGGCATAATCCGGTAAGCGGCTCAGACTCACGAATTCTTTCCTTACAGAAGGGTTATGCAGGTGTGTGCCAGACGAAGAAAGGTTCGCATAGGTTTTCTGCGCCTCTCGTCTCCACAGGTTTTCTTCCGTTCATGTGCATCCCGTTCAGTACGAGAATAGCCTCGACTCGGAACTCAACCCGTAACAGACTCTACACGCCCCCGAGCGGCCCTCGTTGTTCTGCCCAACATACCCACTGTGCTTTTCCTGTGCATGCATTGAAATGGCCAACCTCCAGTTTTTTGCTTTCTTTTTGTGCTCTATTTTTGTCAGTCCCGGCCCTTTTCACAGTCTTGGGAGAGAGAAACAGGTCCCCATCCCCCCAATGCCGGATGACAAGGGACCTGGGAGGATCAGTGGGAAAATTCGAGGGATATTTGCCCACCCTCGTATGCGCACTCCCTCGTTTTTCCATTAGGCCCCCATGTCACGACAAGGAACAGGCTCTGGGGATGTCCAATTCCTCATCCCAATCAATTTCTCTTCTCGTAACTTGTGAATTTGTGAGTGTGTGTTTCCAGAGACTTTGGAACTCGAGAGACTCTAGGGACGAGGACACATGCAATCAACTGACGGCAGTAAAGTCCTCTGCCAATTTACTTAGAAACAAATACGGAAGTTTTTCTATTCCTTTTTCCCTTCCCTTTTTCATTGATGATAGGCCACTAGAAACTAAAAATCCTCCGTCAACGCGCTACTCCTTTTTTTCCGCCCTCGCTAAACTTTTTGACGGCCGATTACTCCGGACGCGGGCTTTCACTGCACCTTGCCAGAGGAAAAGATCACCATCCCAGCACTATATCACCACCACAGATGTCGTATAAGTGAGTTTGCCGCGACTGTGTTTTCTTCTCAACGGTTCTGCTTCAGAAAATGGTGTCGACTCACTGCCGTACCGGTACTTCCAGGCCGATCCCCTCAATCTATTACCGTTGAATAAACTATGAGGATGAACATATATGATATCGGCACATAGTCTGTAAGTTTTTCTCGAATACCAAATACCATCACGGTTCTAATTATTTAGCACCTATTCGTACGCGTCATGGCCTGTCAGATCCCTCAATACAACCTCACTGGTGACAGTTATCTCCGGAGCCATGAGTGCATGGTCTCTGATTTCAAGACCCTTACTCCTTATAATATCTGCTAATTGGACAACCACAATAGTCTACGAACGATATCGGCCCCTTAATGCTGTCATTAAAAGCCAGCTATAGTGTGTATTGGGCCAAGTTGCGCGCTGGTGACGCCTTCGAGAAGGCTTCTCCGTGAAGAAATCTAAAAGGGCCCTGGCATCCTTGCCGCCTCCCTCGCTCTCTTATAGAATTATAAGAGTCTAGTGCAAATATTACAGGACCTAGAACGGGATGCGCCAGTGTTCACTTCAATACAGGGAGCAATAATTACTACTATTCCAGAGACTCGGTAAGGCCCTCTTCGCTACATAGAACAGAGTGGAAACTTGCTCTCTTTTGACCTCTTCATAGGCCTATTGGGGGATATTAACTTACATTGGCCTATATCGCTGCTTGTCCTAAGGGCAGGCATTTCGGTGAAAGTAATTGTGGAATTTGCAAAATTCACCTTGGGAATATCTCTCTCGCCATCTTCAACCTTGTAATGAGCCTCACAAATTCGCAAGGTTCAGAGCAGCAAAAAGGCCAGACGGCTGAGGTTGCCGGGATAGACCGCCGTCTAGAGCTCTTTCGGCAGCCGACTCCCGGAGTCTTAAGGCCGCCCGCCCCTTCAAAAAGAACATGGAAGCCGGTGCTTGTACCACTTGGGAAACCAGATGACGAGCGTCGAGCAGCAGGAGAGCTCCGAGATATGATTTGTATCCAGAAATAAGCCCTGGACCTGGTCGGGTGGAGGAGAGGATTCGAGTGCCACCAAACCACCGTGATGTGATATAGGGTCAGCATCTTCGTCCCGAGCCTGGATCCATGAGTCCTTGTCCTTCATCTTGAACTTTTCGTCACATTATGTTCACCCTTTTCGAGTTCCACTTCCAGTTCGTACAACTGGGCCTGGCCTTCTTCCCAGAGTCCCACGCCCTCGGCGCCCCGGGGTCCCGGCATACCACGAGGCTCCCATTGCCTTATCAGCGGGATACTATAGTCCCCCCCTCCCCAGTGCTGGTCTTTCTTCGTCTAGGAGGTGTGTATGTGTGTGTATCCCGGTGTGACCACATGGCACATAACGGCTCGCCTTCCGGTTTGAGATCCAGGTGAACCAAGACCTTTTGGTCCGAACTTCCTCTCTCCTCTGCCCCCTCCCCTCGCCTCCCCTCTGGTCCCATCTCCCGGCCGTGGTCCCGGTCTATATTGCACACATCCCGGTCCTCTGGCTCTGCAGAGACCTTTGTGATGTCGTCAATACACGTATGTGTTATCCCGGAGGCTGAGGGGGAACACCGATCTTCCCCCAGTAAGGTCTCTCCTGGTTATATAGGCACACCCCTCAAGTTCCCCTGGCTTGGGTCTCTTTTGTACGGCCTACACCAACTTCGCCAACATCAAGTCCACACAACATGCAGATACGGGTGACACTCGGACATAGTATAGGCTTGCTCGTAGATTCATCTCGCTGTATTCAATGCCGTAACTGTATGAAAAACAAACATGTCCATATCGACACCGCTAGAATAAGCGATATTTCACACTGTAGACAATCCAAAGGCTCGATTCGATCCATATCTTCGTTCCCTTCTCAAACAAACGAGGGTACTCAAGCCATTGCCATAGGAGTTACCTCCCCGTATAGGTAAGGGGCAAGTCTTTGTCGATATTCGGGTTTCCAACAGCTAGCCGTCTCCAAGATTTGGACGGCCATTTGAGTGGCCTTGGGTGGCAGAGTCGCCAGTATAGCAGAGGTTACACTGAAGGATAGCCTGGCATCTGGTGGAATGGCGGTAAGGGAACGCTTCTCCACCCCACCGAAAGCAGCATAATGCCAAAGGCGAGTGACGATTGGCGGGGTTGATAACTGCCGCCCACGCGCCCACGAATACTCCCAGAACATCTTGAGAATCCATTTTACTTCCAAAAAGAGCACTGGGCAATCCTTATTGTAAAGGAAATCCAGAGCGTCCAGAATGAAGGGGGTTTTATTTGTAGGCTTCAAGTGATGGTTGTGGTCGACCATCACTGCGTAGTATGCGTAGGACGGCATGAGAGGCTCAAGTTCATCCAGAAGCATGCCGTGATCCTCCAAAAGCGTCAGGACAGGCAGCGTAGTTTCATCCATCCTGCGCAAGCACGCGTGGATTGGTGTGAACCCTTCTGCATCAGTGGCAACCCACTCGATATCGGGCCCAGAAATCAATGCCGTAGCGATCTTGACTATCTTTGCAGGAGAACAGGTTTCAATGGCGTAACTCAGTGGAGTTATACTGGGCCACCCCGTCTCGTTGTATTTGATTTTAAACTTTCCGCCTACAAAGGTCTCCAATAGGGGCAAGTTTTCAGAGTGTATGACCATATGCAGGTAAGGGAGGACTCGATCATTATCATCACCTTCATCAAAGTCAAGTATATCAAGAAGACGGACAATTTCTGATTCTGATTCCTGGACCACAGAAAGGGCGAGTTCAAAGCAGGTCATTTCGCGCTCCTTGGGTTCATTGTGGTTTCGGCTGTCGAATGCCCTCACGACGTTCTCATCCGGCACGAACCCTCGAAATTGTGGGAGGTGATTATGACACAGGGACCTGGTCAATCCGCCCATATCCACCAGGGCGCCGATCGTGTCTGGCGACCGAGTACAGCAAAGAGCCAAATGCATAGCAGAAAACGTCAACGCGGCGACGTCCCGATGGAAATGGTAGCCATATGGCAGGATCCGGCGGCCGTCCCCGGTGATCCTGCGATTCAGGCTTCCACCAAAATTGACGGCAAGTCTGATTAACTCCAGCCGCGCAGCTGTTGCAGAGTTCAATCGGCCGCACTGGAAGGCGATGGCATCGGTCGGATTGTTGCCCTGGTACAGATACTCGAGCGAGACATTTCTCCAGGTTCGGTTCAGTTGTACCAGGCTGGTAATCGTCTTTTTGTCCTTAATAAAGGAGACAATGATCTCGGCGACTTCGAGGGGAAAATGGAATTGAGTTCCAGGTCTGAGGGTGACTTGCGACTCCTCGGCAGATGGCACTGGAGGCGTATCATGCAGGGGCGAAAGGTCGGGCATTTCTGCAGGGTCTGAAGCGGTGTGGCCAGCGATCGGGCGTGAAAGTGGAATAGCAGAGGGGAAGCGAATTCGGTAGTGACTGGAGCGGAGGAAAGTCTATCAATGAGCGAAGGTCGAGCTTCACAATCGATGAAGACGATACCGATATGATAATATAGCAGTGACAATGATAATGAATTTGTATAAGATACGGAATGGATGGGATGCTTTCGGATAGGTGAAGAGTGAATGTCTGGATGCATGCAGAGAGAACTGGTGAAGAGGAGAAGAAATTGAGAGAGAAATAAAAAAGGAGGAGATGTAGTCAACAGTCACGAGTATCGATATCACGGGGTGGGCACTCTCGACTTGTGTGGCAGGGACGATGGACCCCAACAGTAAGCTTAGTTGGCAAGAACGGCGTTAATACTAAAGGGCGAAAGTCCCAGATATCACAACACTCTCACGCCTTTCCAGTGTTCAACGGACTGTTGGCAGCATACACATCGCTGGCGATAAGGTCAGGATACACGACTCCGCCCTGGCGCAGAGCCTCGTCCATAACCTCCATGATGGCCACGCTCTCGTCCAGCGGCATGCCGGAGCTCTCCAGCAAGCCATCGCGGATGCAGCGCGCACACTCGTCGGCCTCCCAGAACATGCCCTGGCCCCATTTCTTGTCGTCGGCCGGGATGGGGCAGTCGACCACCTTGGGCGGCACGAGCGGGGCGCTGTCGTCGCGGCGCTTGAGGGCCACCGAGTACTTGAGCGGGCGGTAGGCGGGGCCGATGACGGAGATCTCGCCCTGCGAGCCGTAGATCCGGATGGCGGGGCCGCCGCTGTACTGGCCGTCGGGGTCGCTGGCCAGGCGCAGAGAGCAGAGAGCCACGCCCTGCGTGCGGTGGCCGGGCCAGTTCACCAGGATGCTGGTGGTCTCGTCGGCTCCGGTCGAGGTGGGCGTGATCATCGCCTTCACCTGGGGCTTCTCCTTCTTCTCCTGCAGGTGGTACAGGATCTGGAACACCCAGGTGAGAGAGTAGATGCCGAGATCGAGCAGGGCGCCTCCTGCAAGATCGGGGTTCATCATGCGGTCACTATCGGCCCATCGCAGCTTGCCCTCGGGGGTTTCACCACCGACCGAGAGATCGGCTGTGGGGAAGCAAATACGCGTCAGTCACCTAGCTGCCCATCCGTAATGAGGAGGGTGAGCATCACAAGTGAACAGAAGAGATGAATAAACTTACCAACAACACGGTACACCTTTCCAATCGCCTCCGTCTTCACCAGCTCGCGCACCTGCTGGCTGAGCGGGAAGAACCGCGTCCACACAGCCTCCATGAAGAACAGCTTCTTCGCGCGCGCCGTCGCCACGAGCTTCGCCGTCTGGGCGGCAGTGACCGTCAGGGCCTTCTCGCACATGACGTGCTTGCCGGCCTCGAGGGCCAGCATGGCGTTCTGGAAGTGGTGGCTGTGCGGCGTAGCCACGTAGATGATGTCGACGTTGGCGTCGGCCACCAGCTCGGCGTACGTGCCGTAGGTGGCGGCAGATGCCGGACCGCCGACCTTCTCCAGGAACTTGACGGCACGGTCGGCGCCGTTGGACGATGCGACGGCCACGATCTCGTGCTTCACGTCCGACACGCCGCGCGTGGCCGGGTCCATCAGCATGTCCTTGCACAGGGCTGTGGAATGGGGGTTAGATCTAGCATCTCTTAAAGGACTCTCCTCAGTGTGGAACTTGAGTTGGAGATGCAGTGCGACTTACTTTGTGCGATCCAGCCAGTGGCCATAATTCCCCACTTCAGGGTGTAGGGAGTCTCGGATGCCATTTTGTCGAGTCTTGGATGGGAATAGATAACTTGGTTATTCTGTGCGTTCTCTCGTGGCTTCGGGTATAGCAGTAAGATACTGGTCAATTAAATTCTGCAAGAGATACAGATAGGTTGAGGTTGGAAACACACAAGACTCTCCGGATCGCCGGGGCCGTCGACCCAATATATATGCGCCAGGGACGGCGGGAGTTGATGACAGAACCTGCGGGGTAATCCTGAAAACGAATTGATCCACCGGGAGTATGGTCGGGTCGCTGCAAGGGCGCCGGCGGGGAAGAGGACAGCGGATTTCGTCTTGGGCCGGACGCTGTTTCACGTTGATGTATGCTTCTGTAACACTTCTAGAAGAGCCTGTAATCTCGGTCGAACAAGGTTCTGTGATAACGAGGGAATCTCTTTTCCTGGCTTCAGCAACCTGATGAACGGAGTATCACGACTGATAATCTGCAGTTCTCACACCACAGCTGCGGCAAATATCGGGTTGAGCCAGCAAGCAATTACCTCCATCCTCCGGATAAATCGGCCAATTTGCTGAATTTGGGTCTCCCCGCTCAAGGTAAAACAAAAAGGAGCCCATCCATCTTGGTCTGGCTTGGCTATGTGAATGGCTCCGGCTCTCCGGCCGACGAGTCCGGGACCTAGCAAGGTGGGGGTGCTGGTGACCCTAACCCTAGTGTGAACACCCCCACTATCGAACATCGCAGAAAGGTGCATCTTGATCTTCGGTCGACACATCGACACATGAGACCGACCACGAAAAAAAAAGCTGCACGTCGCCAGTTCTCAACCAAAAGAGCGTAATCCACCACTTACGGTCATTTCTATATGAATCTACCTTGAATGTCATCCGCTGACGACCCCACCAACAACCCCCCCGCCATGGCCCCGCGAATTCTCCGGTCACTAACCCTTCCTGGCTCGGGAGCGGCCATGCCGAACCTGCTGTACGGCACCGCGTGGAAGAAAGAGGCCACGGCTGGTCTCGTCCGCGATGCGGTGGCCACCGGCTTCCGCGCCGTCGATACCGCGTGTCAGCCGCGCCACTACCGCGAGGACCTCGTCGCGCAGGGCGTGGCGCGCGCGCTTGACGAGGGCGTTGTGCGTCGGGAGGACCTATATGTACGGTTATAACTGGAAGCTTAGGCGGGGACCGAAGAACACGCGAGGCTCATTCTAACCCCCCCGTCCATCCCCCCCGCTGCAGATCCAGACAAAGTTCACGCCGATCGGAGGCCAGGACCTCGACAATATGCCCTACGCCGCCTCCGACTCTGTCCCCGACGCGGTGACCACGTCGGTGAAGCTCTCGCTTTCGCGGTTCGCCGCGCTATCCTCCACGCCACAGTCCTACCTTGACGCGGTGCTGCTGCACTCCCCACTCGCCACACCCACGGACACCCTCCAGGCGTGGCGCGTGCTCGAGGCCTTCCACGCCGCCGGGAGCATCCGCGCGCTGGGCGTCTCCAACTTCTCGATTGCGGCCCTGACGGCGCTGTGCGCGTCCGCACACACCCCGCCCGCCATCCTCCAGATCCCGCTCCGCCCGGCCCCGCTGCGGCTCCACCCCGCCGACTGCGCGCTCCTGGCGTTCTGCCGCGCCCGGGGCATTGCCGTGCAGCTGTTCTGGACGCTGACGGTCAGCAAGCCGCTGTTAGCGTGTCCGCCCGTGCAGCGCCTGGTGCGTGCGTTCCCGACTGGGTCTCTGTCGCCACAGAATGCGTTGCATGCGCTGCTTTTGGGGGCTGGCTTCTGTGTGCTTAACGGGACTACCAACACTGAGCACATGCGCTGGGCGTTGGAGAAGCCGGTGCAGGTTGAGGCATGGGCGAGTGGAGAGGGGCGGGAGGAGTGGTTAGAGCTGGTACAGGGGTTGAAGGAGACGCTGGGAGTTGAGGAGGATTTTTAAGGGTGAAAGCTCGATGTTTGATCGTGGCTTTCGCCCCTACTGTTAGTTTTGCATGATGTCCTTCGTCTGTACATTCACTGGAAGTCACAAGTCACGATAAAATTGAATGGGATCAGATTGTATTAAGGGCTAGGTATGCGTAACACTACGGCCTCGCTTGGGCCATTGTCTAGTGAAAAGAAACGCCCTGATTAAATCGGGCAAACCCTCCCAAACTTCCGTCCCAATCCTGTTCGTCAAGTCGTAGAAGTTGTAATTAATAGGGTGCAGCCATAAGGCAAGACACCCCTCCTGAAAAAGGAAATCCAACCAAGGAAAAAAAAGAAGGAATCGCAAATGAGCTCCTTCGTCCCCAAAGTTACTCCGGCTTGGGCTTGCTGCCGACTCGGTCGTGGGCCAAAGCCGTCTAAAGGGAGGGGAGATGCACTCTTATCTTAGCCTTTCAGTTTCTTGCCGGAGGAGAATCGGCTCTCACTCACCGGCGCCTTTCGCTTGCCCAAGACCGGCTCGGCAGCCGCGGCGGCCGCCGACGTCTTGGCCTTCATCATCTCCTCGTAGCAGCTCGCGTGGTATGCGCGCCGGGCCACCAGAATGGCGTCCAGCCACACCCACTCTTGAGCCTCGTCCAGCCATTTGTTGGTAAAGGTCTCAGTGCAGATGGGGCACGTGGTGTTGATGCCGTCCGACGGATCGGGAACAGGGATGTATTGCTCTTCCGGCAGCTTCTTGGCCGCCGGGCCGTTCGCGCCGCCGTTGGGGCCGGATGTCGAGGAATCGGCTTGCGGGGCTGAGAGGTCGGCATCGATTACGTCGCGGGACTTGATCCAATCCTGTATCAGGAGACAGCAAAAGTTAGAAAACAGCAACTTCAGTAAGCGGAGGGTTGTTGATGAGGAAAATAGGGAGTGTAGACATACCTGTTCGTCAACGTACCAGCTGCGGTACTGGCCGCGCTTCTCGGCCTCGGTGCTCCGCTGGTGCACGCGGAAGTGCCAGTCCATATGGTTGACTCGCTTCCGCTTGCCCTGTTCATCGTTCGGGAATCTACGTCCGCATTGCGAGCAGGGCTTTCCGAGGCCCTCGAGCAGAGTCTGTGCAAGATGGCTCCGACTAAAAGTAGCGGGGAATACATGGCGTTAGTGACACGACTTAAGGATAGTGAAGAAGTCAGAACTAAACTCACTCCTGTTTCAGGCTCGCAGTGCTGAGCTGAATCATCGACATTTCGTCGAGTGGGGTGCGAGGCACCGCGCCCATGCCAGCAGCCAGCGCATTCGCAATAATCGGGGGCAGTCCTTGGATACCGCGGGGCGGAGCAGCAACGGGCGCCGGAGCGGGAGGGAGCATACCCGCCATGCGCAGCTGGCTAAGCAGTTCCATTGCATCCTGTGTGCTGCGGGCCGGCTCGGACGGGGCAGTCGGAGGTCTGCTCGCCATGGGAGGAGGCGATCGCACCGCGTAGGACGCCGGCATGCCTGCCGCAGGCGGTCCAACGGAAGGCTGGCGCGCGTGAGGGATAGAAGCCGTCTGCGGGACGGGGGTCGGCGACTGCATCGCCTGCTGGGCCAGCAACGCAGCCAGGGCGCCCGGGCCTAGCAGGGAGTCAATAG
>LNGL01000003.1:1025297-1073934 GCA_001510565.1 Knoxdaviesia proteae
GGGGGGGGGGGGGGGGGGGGGGGGGGGGGGGGGGGGGGGGGGGGGGGGGGCAGCTACGGGGGCCGGTTGCGGAGGCAGGAGGTGTTGGAGGTGTGCGAGAATGCTCAGCGGGATGCCCGACGCGGCAGCGAGTTGCGCGGCGGCCGAAGCCTGCTGCTGTTGGGTAGAGGGAGCAGCAGAGGGACCCATCTGGGGAACAGGGGTGGGTGTGGCGGAATAGGGAGCCATAACCGCGTGCGGCATCAGCACGGGAGTGGCAGAGGCAGAAGCAGGAGGAGGCGCTGATGGACCTCTTATTGTCACAGCCAGCTCATCTACTTGTTTCTTTACGAGCACAAGCTGATCCTGGGGCAGGATCTGGGTATGCAGGAGCGATTGCAAATCCTGCAGAGCCCGCATCTTGGTTTGGATTATGGAATCATACGGGCTGTGCTGCGCCTCCATCCGCATCATCTCAATCAAAGACGCAACATCTCTCTGCAACATCTCAGTGGTTATAGCTCCCGGGGCCTTGGTCGGGTCCTGTGGCTGGGGCTGCTGGTATCCAGCCAAAATAGCCGCGAGTGACTGCTGCGGCGTAGGCTGCGGGGGAGGGTAGGGAGACTGGACGAAGGCATACATCGCTATGGGTTAGCAAGGCTGTAGAATGGAAGCTGAAAACATAGCAACAGGGACAAATAACTCACAGGGTAGCCGCCTTGCGCCATCGGAGGGTTGCTTCCAGGCCGTGCTCCGTTCATGGGCGCATAGCCGGAGGGTTGGGCGTATCCAGGGCGTGGGGAGAGTCCCGGGCGCATGCCGGGAGGGGGAGTCTCGCGAGACATCGAGGCACCGCGAGGACCTGTCGGGGGTTGTTGTCCCAGAGCAGGCCGACTGGCGGCGCCGTGAGAGGGAATGGTGCCCGCCTTGATCAGCGCCGTTTCTATCGGCTGAACCACCTCAAGGGGGAACACCGGACGCGTGTCGATCGATCCCGGAACCGGTTCCTTCCAGGTCTTCATCATTTCCTCCATTTTGCGGCGCACAGGGGTTTCAACGCAGGCGTATGCTTCCATAAACGTCTTGTACAGCTTTGGGGCTAGATACAACGTGTAGGGAGTGCCAACGTTCTTTGCAATCGCGTCGAGGACATAGAGAGCAGGAAGCTTTTTCTTAGGAGCGGCCTGGAGGGGAAAAACAAAGAAGGGTTAGCTTTTGTGAACGTAAATAATCCCATAGCAAGATAAATGGTGGGAGAGACTTGTTTATTTACCTTTAGAATGTGCGTTTGAAGCACCTCGGATATCTCATAGGCATACTCGGTGTTCTCACGTGCAATTTGGCACAGATTCATGATCTCAACGCGGAGGACGGTAGTCATATCCTCCAGCGCGCTTTTGAAGTCTTCGGCAACTTCGGCGCCGGAATTGATAGACGCCATGGTGAAGAAGATTCGGAGAGTATCAGGGAAGGTGAGAGGTAGTTAAATTCGGGGGGGTTGAAGGGTGTTGGTCGGGTCGTAGAGCGGTTCCCGGTGTCGATGGTCGAGGATAGCTGATCAAGTTCGAGTTCGGGATGAGATAACGGAGTTTTCGAGTATAAGAAGGGGGTCCGGTCGTTTGTCGGTGAATGGCGATGAAGCGCCGGCGGCCAGAAGCTTCAGCTGCGCCGGTCGAGCTGCCGTTTGCTCCGGCCCGACGGTTCTCGGATCGGTCGAGCGCTTCGGCGGATCAGGGAAGACGATCGTGGCGATGAGAGTCACAGTCGTTGGCCTCTTGAGGCCATCAATATGGAGGCGTCTAGTGTCTAGACTCAAGAGCACCTTCACGTTGTGGCAAACAGAGACGATTGAGCTCAGAAGCTCGCATTCACAATACAGAATCACGACTCTTCAAAATGGCACAGGTTGAAGCGTCGTGATTCTCATAAAAGGGCACAAGGAAATCTAGTCCAAGAATGAGAGTGGAAATAGCACTACGACTCTATCCTTAGGTTTTTTCTGCTTTCTTTGATTACCTTGTTCCTTCAAGTTGTGTGTGGGTGTTAGTATGAAGGAGGGAAAAAAAATAAGAGCAGGAAGAAAATCAGAGAAGACGTCAATTGAAGCTTTTTCTGAAAATATGGAGTTTGCTTAGGCTAGAAAGAAAATACCCTGCTGCGCCACCTCTAACTTGACCTCAGCCACAACTGAATGTGAGGCTGCTTGTGGCTGAAAGTTTATGTGCAAATCCGAAATCTCCCCGCCAGATTCATTCACTTCATGTCTTCATACGCGTCTACCGGGTCAGCAAACGCAGCCCGAATTCACGGGGTCTGTCAGCGGTTGAGGGTGAGTCACGGTGTTCTGGCCAATTTGCAATGATTGGTCTTGACTGCCGCAATTCGGTACGTATTCTTCCACTCATACACAATACAAGCAAGCCAGAAGCTTCTAGCCTATGACACTCACACCAAAGTCATGGCCTGCAGCGTCCTGAACTTGGCCTTGAGAGCGGCCCCTGTGTCAGAAGTCAGGCTTGCTTAATTCATGAAGCATGATTGAGAGTGAGCCACCTACTACAACGTCTTTACGAATTCGGGAACTTCTATGTCTCTTTCTACATTCTCGCTCTCTGATCACGGCAAAAATTCACACAGGCCTGCAGATCTGAAGAAGAATGATTTGATTTGAACGCCAATACCAACTCCGGAAACCGCTTATTGGTATCGGTTGCGTATTATAGGTGGTCTTTCCTGGGTATACGTGAACAAAAGCCTCATACCAGAGCTCAGGGAAACCGAAGCCACCTGGAGTAGGTCTTAGACGAGGTCGTAGAAGAAAGTTACAGGACAAAAATGGGAAAACAACGGGGAAAAAGATGAAGAACAAACAGAGTCTTTCGAAATTAAAGAAGAAAAGCACAACCAAAACTGAAAGAAGCAAAGCCAAAGTTCCCATGGCTGTCTGCACAACTAGCAAAACTCCAAATGACAGAGTACTCTCCACGAACAGTCAGAGTATCAAAAAGAAAACAAGCCAAAACCAAAAACTCCAGTCATTAATGAAAGAAAAAAACAAAGGAAAAAAGACATCTCGAAGAGGAAGTCAGTCAGGTATCAACGAGCCGGGTTCCACTGGGGCAGGAAAAACAGGCCCTGCTGTCCCCACGGGTTGAACGACAGCCGCGGGCGGCCGTCACGCAGGAACGGCGTGAACCCGGCGGACGGCGGCGGGGCGGCGGCGGCGGGCACCACCACCGCGGCCTGAGGCACAGCCAGACCAGGCGAGTGCAGCGGACCTCCGTGGCTCTCCTAGAACCGCGGAATGTGCGACGCCTCGCTGTATCGGTGTGCGTACATGGGGTGCAGCGCCGTGTCGGGCCGGCGGATGTCCGGCAGGATGGGGCTCAGCCGCGAGTCATCGTCGTCGTCGTGGATGTTGCTGGCGTTGTGTTGCTGGCGCGTGGTGCTCTTGACGCTGCTGCTGTTGTACATGGGCGGCGCGTCGTGGGTGAAGGCGCTGCCGATGATGTTGTCGCCGTGGCGGCTGCGGGTCGACGAGGCGGGCGACGGGCGCTGGGCCTCGATATCGGCGGCGGCGGCGGTGGTGGCGGCACCTCCAGGCATGGTCACGATCGGCCGGCTGATATTCGGGCGACCGGTGGCAAAGCGCTGGGTCCAGCGCTTGGCGGCGCGCAACGGGGCGGTGGCGGTGTTCTTCTCGCCGGCGGTGTCGGTGGTGTAGTAGCTAGCCGAGCCGGACAAGCGGCGCTTGTGGCTGCTTGTTGCGGAGACCGCGCTGCTGCCGTCAGCCAGGGAGCCGTCCCGCCGGATGTTACGGGCGGTGATGCCAGCCGCTGAGTCACGGAAGATAAACGAGGCCATGATATTGACGAGACCGAAGGCGAGGGCGAGGATGCCCGAGGCCAGGATCAGGCGCCAGAGCGGCAGGCCGATGGTCTCCTGGCTCAGCACCTCGGAGTTGAGACTGCCGAGCACGTCGCAGCCCAGCACGATGCAGGCGAACCCCACCCAGCTGAGGCCGTGGCGGCGGGAGAACATGGGCCAGTGCAACTCGAAGTGGCGGGCGAACAGGCCGAGCTCGGTGATGATCAGGGCGACGGCGAAGCCGCTGGTGAAGACGTGGGAGACGGCCTCGAAGAAGTAGAAGCCGTTGGCAAGGCCGCTCATCACAATCATCACCCAGCTGGTGGCGGCCACCGAGAGCAGCGTGATGATGGTCATGGCGCGGAGGGCGTTGAGGATCAGGTGGCCGGAGCCACGGAGGCGGGCGTTGTTCCGAAGATTGAACATTGCGCGAGTGAGGGTGTCTGGTAAGTGATGAAGAGATCAGATGCGGTGTTAATGGGTAAGTCTAGAATTTGGTTAAACAGGATTGAGTCTTGGAGGAGGGGATGTTATCTTACCAGGTTGTTAGTCGAAAGGAGGAGACAAGAAGTTGAAGCGATGGTTCATTCGTACCTGGGCAGTGGTAGGGTTCAAATAGAGGATCCAGTCCAAGGAGAACTTCAAAGGAGCAGTAATTTTAAGAGAAAAAGAAAAGTCAGAAAGAAACTTAAACAGAAGTGGAAGAAAAAGAGGAAGAATCAACTTCAAGTGTGCAAAGAAAAAGATGACTTGTCCTGACAAGTTAAAGGAAGAGAACAATAAAGAGGGGACAAAGGAAATAAAAAGAGAAGGGAAAAAGAAAGGAAAAAGAAAAGAAAGCAAAGTGAATAGTAAAGAAGAGAAGGATAATGGATGAGGGAAACACAAAGGAGGTGGGAAAGTGAAAGACGGAGGGGCAGTCGTGATACTTTAATATGCGGATGGTTCTGTGTGTGTGTGTGTGTGTGTGTGTGTGTGTTTTGATTATATACGGTGACTCGACCCAGTGAATCACATAGCCAATGACCACAAATACAGTCCTACAGACAATCCATGTACCACACAGCATCCAGTAATAGTGAGAAACTTCCCTCATGGACAGTCAAGAGAGAGAGAGAGAAGAAAAACACCCGGCCCAGGCATGGTTCGTCGCCGACCCGAGAGAGCATCGCGGTGATCAAGGGAAACGGAGCGCGAGAGATAGTTGCCCAAACCAGGGTCACTTACACCACCCCCAAAAATCACTCTGGTACTCTTTTTGCGTCTGCGATTCCCGGAACACCGCAGAACAGCAAATGATCAGCAGAAGAGGGAAATTCTGATAAATTAGCACCAGTTTGAAGAACCACGGTGGCCACGCCAAACGCGCGCCGGTGATTCGCTGTCCCACACACGGCTTTTTGACTGCCTCCTCGCCCCCGGCTTCGAAACAAGCTCCTGGAGTGTGGCCGTCTCACTCCTGTTAGTTTTTTTTGTTTTTCTTTTTCTTTTTTCCCCGAGCTATCATCGCGAACGGAGCGCTGTGGGCCAATAGCTTCATGGGCAGTCCTAGCCTGGTTGAACTCTTGGTTCGCCAAAAGTGTGTGTGGTCTGGCCGAGGCGCGCTGGTGGGTCGAGATATGTATGATTCGGTCTTGTCTTTAGCTTTCTGGGTGTGTCTGGCCGTGGCCTCTTCTTTGCATAATACTCGTGACATCCTGAAGGCGCCACACTGTCAGAGACGGTCAACCAGGCCAGGTTCAAAGCCGCGGGCTTCTTTCTACGTAGTACTACACCTGTCCCTTCGCCCGTTGCAGCCCTGGAATATTCACGTCCTGCCGGCCCCGATACCGTCTGAACTTGAGAAAACCGGCCAGCAAAAGAAATTGATCTTCAGATCATCCTCCCACAGACGACACCGGTAGTGAGCCCAGGCATTGACGGACAATTTATCCACGTTTCCCACCAAGTTTCACGGTGCTCGCATTCCATGATCCCATTAGATCCCGGGATTTCCTGTTCTCTCTCTGGGTTTTTTTTCGTCGTTTTGTTCGAAGGACCGAGAGTCACTCTCAACTTTCAATACCAGCGAACGAACACGCACGCTGGTCTCTTTTGTTTCCCTGTCGATGTTTCATGGTCCGGTTTTTGTTTTCTGTTTTCATGTCTCCCCTGGGAGACCAGATCGCGCGACCAGACGAGGCTGTGTGAGTTCGTCAAGAGTCGCATGGTTTCTGGTACGTATATACGCAATTTTTGTGTTCTTTGAGCTAGCTATTTCAAGGATCGAGAAGTTTCAAACCCACCAGACAGAGACAGCCAGGTCTTCTTCTACGGTGTGGTGTATGTCTTCTTCTCCATCGGCATTCGTCCCGGCCAGCGCTTGTTCTGGCAGGGGACCCGCCGTTGAATCGATTGGTCCACAGCTGTTCAGCCGCCGTTTCAGGCCCAATTTAGCCCGGCCAATTCTTTGGTTCCCTGTTTTCTTTTAGGGCTCGCCAGGGGGTATGTGGCCCCTGTATTTTTCGGCCGCTCTTTTTTTTACTGGGCGTCTTAGGCCGCCATCGCCTGCTGAAAAAAGAAAATTTAAAGATTTGGGTTTTTGGTGGCCGACGGCGCTACAGTGTTTTTTTTTAGACGGCCGCGTTCCTTTTGACGCCCCTCTGGTGGTCTATTATTGTTCGGACAAGCGCCGTAGCGCGCGGCCGGAGACACGCCAGAAACTCAAAACGATTCGGCATGCCGGCATTGTTCTATCTCGCCCTCGCCAGCTTCAATCCTGCATGTCGGCAAGCAGCGCCTCGCTGGTGAAGAATCTCGATTCCACTGCCCCATTTGACTCTGCTTAGTCGTTTAATCGGGAACAAAGAAAACCTGTTCGTCGCCCTTTCGGATAGGCTTCCTGTCGATCTGGGGTTGGTTGGCTGTTCATCCGCACACCCCCGGTCGCGCCGATCACGTCCGTACACACTCAGCCTGAACGTCGTATTCTTCGATGGTATTTCATCCTTCACTCTTCAAAGAACCTTTTTTCTTGATCCGGCGTAGCATTCCTTTCCCTTTATACGGACTGTCTTCTTCGGGCTTCCTGCATGCTGGGTTGGCTCTGTTCTCCCGGTTTCTAGAAGGCCTATCATCCCTTCTTCGGCGCGATTCTTCGGGCCAGAACTGCTGGAAGCTTTCAGCCGAACTGCACGTTTCGGTGCTCATCACGCGTGCGCCAGGCTCGGTGCCCACGACCACCCGATCTCATCATCTCATCCCATCGCCAGTATCCGAGTCAGGTAGAAGTCAACCGAAACCATCGATCATCGCGAATTAATCTCCCACCAGGGTCGCCCTTCATGCTCTCTTTTCCCACCACGGCCTTGTCCTGTGAATACGTAGGTTGGTGGAGACACCATACTTCTCGGTTCTGGCCTTCCCGTGTCATTCCTCCCAGTCATGATGAGGTCTGGTTTCCCGGGAACTCTGCATTCCAGCGTTCTTCTTGTTCCTCTCTTTCCGAACAAAGGTCCAGGAGAGTCTCCCCTTGCTCTCCCCGGTTTAGATGTGTGTGTCGTAAAGAAATTCCCGGCCGGCATCCCTTGCATGTCCTGCTTTCTCTCAGATTCGATTCCCGGGGAATTCTCCATCCGGCAAGAAGCGAATCTGGTCTGTACGCCACCGTGCTTGTAGCCTCACCCTCGCAGATTATAGATGTAGCTGTCCCTTCCGTGAGGCCGCTCTGTTCATCGTGTGATTACATGCATCACGACGTCCTTCTTCGTAATTTTTTCCGGCCATGTCGCGGTCGGATTGGCTAGAAAGACAGCCGTAAGCTTCGCACTGTATCCCCCACAGAATCCCATACTGAAGAACAGTGTTCTTATATACTACACTGTGTTTCCTTGGGCCACTCAGGTATTTTCACATGCGGTGATTGGTCCAAAATTCGTTCTCGTCGCCCATATTTTGCTTCCACTCAACATCGGTGTCGCCTTTTTTTTCTGGATTTCTTTTTCGCCTGAACCCGAGGTTTTTTGGTTTTTTTTTCCTCTTTTTCTCTTTCCTCTTCTTTACATCTTCACGTCGCTTTCTCTCTCGGCTGCTTCAAACATATTCCACTTCTCCCCGCGGAGTCTCTCTGCTATATAGCGATAAACCGAAGGACCAAACTTGGCTTGACTCCTCAGCTCATCTCCTTGTGTACTCCTCCTCACTCTGTTCGTCTCTTCAGCACCTCTTTTTTCACCGCCGCTTAGATATATCGTCATCATGGCTCGTGGCAATCAGCGTGACTTGGCCCGCGCCGCCAACTTGAAGAAGCAGGCTGCGCAGGTAAGCTGTCCAAATCCTGCCCAGAGTGGGAGGGAGGGCTCCGTCTCTGCCTTCTCTTTTTTCTTGCTTATCTCTCTGCCAATTATCCCGGCCAGAATTATACACACATCATCAACCCTTATTTTCCCCACCATCCTTTTGCTTGTATCTTGACTCAGCCCAGCCCTGTGAATACTACCGCTGTCGTTGTATGTTCTGTCCCCTTGGAAGGCACATGGCTAACCATGAGTGTAAATTTTCGGTCTGCTCCGTTATAGAAGAAGGGCAACGGCCAGAGTGGAAGCGAGATGCAGCGGTCCAAGGAAAGCGCCGCAGAGATCATGCGCCAGAAGCAGGCTGCCGGTAAGCTTCTCCCCCCTCCTTGCTTTGAACACCGCCATGGGAGTGTTCGGCCCGGGCCGGGAGAGGCGCCATCTGGATGTGTGAATGTGGGCTCTTCATCGAGTGGCTTTTCCAGTCGTGTCTCCATCTCTGCCGAGTGTCGCCAGCCCTCTCCGGCACTCGTGGTCTGTATTGTGCTCTCCTACTAACGTCCAATTTTCTAACCTCTTCAGCTGAGGCCCGCAAGGCCGCCGGAGAGCCCAAGGCCGCCACCCCAGACGCAAAGACCGCGAAGAAGTAGTCTGTCTAGAGTCTATAGATCTCAGGGGCCCCGTCTTCGCGGGGTGGGTTGTCGCCCCTATTTAGAAGTCAGCGGCTAGAAGTCAGCGGCATCTGCCTGAAGAGGAGCCAAGGGACTCATGTCATGTTTTCCATTTGCTTTTGTTGTTCTGCGTTGTTGTTTCTTCGGAGTTTCTTATCGTTTGAGCTCGTGTTCTTGGTATAGACCAGGTGTGGTTAATATGGAGTTTTCTCTCTTCCTCGTCTTCTTCTTCGCTTAATGTGTGAACTCTCACCGCGGCGCTGCTATGGGACAATCTGCGTGGGGTTGTTAGATTCACCAGCACCGATACCGTGGCATTCAGCGAAAATAAGCAGTAGGAGAAGGAGCACAACGCATTCGTCCATGATCCGTAGTTCACAGTCAATTCCAGTCCGACCTGGAGGAGATGTCAGTTAGTATGTCAGTGTCGCCGTTCATGGCGTCCAAACAGTGACTCATGTTCGTTCCAAACCCCTATCCGGCATCAACAGCTAGCATAGCATGCACATCCGTACCACCTTCCCTCATCGCCTTTATATCTCCGAATTCCTTTGGATAGATGAGTATCCCTACACTTCCTCGTCTGCGAGAAGGCAATTCCTCGGGCTTTGAAGGCGAGGTGTTCCCGTAGCAATACGTACAGTCCAAGTTCAGTCATATACAACTCTGCACATCATTCTTCGCTTTTGTCGATCACGCACGGAGACTCACACCCACTCGCCTCTCCAGCAAACACAAAAAAGCTCCCTTTGTCCCATTAAGTTCCGAAACACTTTCGTTACAACATGCGCTGTTCTGCCATTTATGCCGCGCACCAAGGACAAACAGCACAGCCACGTTGCTGGTCTGCCCCCAAGTCATGCGTTTGTTTGTTGTCCAGCGAGGCTACACACATCGGTTTGTCAACCGGCGGCTACACACACACACATACACAGACCAAGAAAGAACAACGGACACATTCACAAGTCAGAACTTTGCAGGACCGAACCCAACACGGATGTTAAATCCAATTTTTTAATAAATCCTATTAAGCGCATCCAGAAACAAAATACGAGCCAGTCATATATACCTTCATACCCGCAAGCGAGGAGACAATGAAAAACAAGGGGGGAGATAAAAATGGATGCGGGCGTCACCCCGGCCTTCGAGACCGGGACAACTTCCTCCTCTCTCGCGGGGAAATAGTCATGCAAGGATATAGAAACAAGCTCTTAAAATCTACAGGAAGAGAAAACGTAAACCAAGGCGGAAAAGGTGTCAGATGAAGAGGAAAAACAAGTCGAGGGAAAATATAAGACAAAAGCCAAGAAAGGAGAAAGAAAAATGAAAGGGAAAAAAGTGAGAGAAATAGAATAAAATAATAATCTTCAAAATTAGGCCACAGGGTCGTTCACAAACACGACAGCCGTAAAACCCGAAACTCCCAGCCCCCTACTAAGTAGAAAAGAAAAAGAAAACGAAGAAAATAGTCTTGACCGATTGCATTCGTAATAAGGGTATATATATTTTTCTTAGTATACTTAGAAGCGGCGGCGGCGCGCGGGGATGGAGTCCATGCTGATGGCACCTATTCAAAGAGAAAACGGGTTGTTAGAAATCCAGATCGATAGAAGGCATAGGATAGACTAGAGGACCATAAACTTACCGGCAGTTCCGCCGAAAGCACCGACACCCTGGACGGCAGCGTTGGGGAAAACGGCACCGGCACCGCACTGCACGGAGCACAGGCACGAGCCATCAGCCTGGAGAGTACCCGAGCCAGCGACGATACCAGTGCCCGCGGCCTGGGTGGCAGCGGGGGCGTTGATAACGTTGGCAGAAGTGGCACCGCCAACAACGATGCCAGAGGCAGCAGGGTTCTCGATCACGGCAGCGCTGGAGGCAGCCTCGGCGGCGGCGCTGGAAGCAGCCTCGGGAGCGGCGCTAGAAGCAGCCTCGGGAGCGGCGCTAGAAGCAGCCTCGGGGGCGGCGGCAGCTGGAGGGGCAGCGGCAGCAGGTCCAGGTCCACCAGTCAGGGCGGTGCCCTGAAGGTTCTGGCCAGACTGAGAGATGGCCAGAGCCTGGAACTGGGCGTGCGTCTTCTCAGCAGTGGGGTTAATGGAGAAGGTCATACCGCGACCGCAGTGGTTGCCCTGCTTGCAGAACATCCCTGAAGGAGAACATCATGTTAGTCCTGAACTGATGATGATACTGGCCGCTTCTTGGGGAGTCAGATGTGCAACTTACAAATGGGGGTGTTGGTCATCACCTGCATGGCGACCTGAGGAGCGGGGACGACGGTGCTGTTGGGATTGGGAATGAATCCAGAGTCCATACCGCCGGCCATGGGAGAGCAAGGCGAGTCGAAGGTGGACTGGGTGACGGTGTGGTTCTGGGCGAGGAACTCGAACATGACAATATCGCCAGGGGCGGCCTGGATCTGCTGGGGGAAGAACGAAAGACCCTGAGGTCCTCCGACGGTCACGCTATGAGTGGCACCAACGCCGGGGATGACGGCAGTCGAGCCGGGGTTGACAGTGGTAGTCACGCCATCGATGCCCTGAACGGCAGTGGGAGCGGCGCCGGCGGCAACGGTAACGGTTTGGGTCACGGTGACCTGGTTGTTGACCTGAGTAGTCTGGGAAGTGCCACCAGGGAAGTTCCACAGCAACACCAAGACCTGCGAGTCGATGATAGTGGGAATGCCGGCACCAATAGCAACACCGCCGCCGAAGCGGTTGGGCCCGGGTTCACGCTTCACGGGAGACTTGTTGTGGGCAGTCTTGGCCAGAGCAAGGGGCGCAAGGGCCAGAGAAACAGTCGTAGAGAACTTCATGTTGTCGGGTGTGCGAGTTGTATTAGAAGATTATTAGTGAGTATATAAGATTTCTCTTGGATTTTTCGTAGTTTCTTGAAAATATAAAATCCCTGATTTTTTGGTGTATAGTGATCTCTCAAAAAGAAGAATAAAATATAAACAGATCTCGTTCCGTCGAGGACTTGAGAAAAAAGCGATCGTGCAAGGAATGAAGGATTTTTCTGGATGATTCGAGGTCCTGCTCGTGAAGAAGATGAAGAAGAACAAACACAAAAAAATGAATAAAAAGAGAGAACGTGTGTGGGAAAAAGAGCGAACACACGAGAGCAAAAAAAAGACTTGGATGAAAGAAAAAAGAAGAGATGAGGAGAGAAAAAGGAAGAAGAAGGGAAAAGAGGGAAGAAGAGCCGTAGACCAGGACTTGGGGGGAGTGGGAGAGCTTAAATCAAAGCACCAGAAAGCCGATCTCATTGTCGCATTTCTTGGGCCGTACCCCTGGTCTGAGAGTTTCTCCTTGCTGCCAATTTCTGGAGAGAAAGTACTGGTGAGTGCGAAACCCCGGCACAAGGAACCCGGACGACCTTGGCTGGGTGAGAAGGAGGGATCCAGATCACGAAACAAGGTGTGTCTTCGGTGCTGGAAGCGTCCGGCGGCCGGGAATGGCAGAGAAGACCAGGAGAAGAGGACCTGCATCAGCAGGCCAGGCCATGGAGTGTAGCATTGTTCGAAGATAAGGTTGGCAGAGTCCAAGCCGGTGAGCCAAAGGAACCCACACACCCCTGGGCGTTGCCCTGGCATAGGTTGCAGCACTCGGATGGGAGTTTGCCACCGGCTGTGAATAGGAGGGGAGCATTATTCTCGCGATCTCACGGTTGGCTGTATTAGCAGGCTGTGTGTTGGGTTGGCCAGTCTCTCAGGGCTGATGGACCCGTTGAAGTGGCCATGGTAGTGGTGGAGAGGTGAGTCTTCAGTGTGTCCGGAGGCGCTCTGGACGGCGTCAAAACTATGCGCCCCAGGATCCTGCAGCTGTTAGTGTCTGAGGTCAGTCCTGGCGCACATCCAGTAACAAGAAAACGTCACGGCGCACAACATGGCCGTCCGTTGGTGTGCGTTGGTGTCCGTTGGTGACGATAAGAAGAGAGAGAGCAAAAATCAGGGAGGGGAGTCAACTCGGGGCCCGGGCCAGGGCCTGCGACACACTTCCTGTCTCGGATTGTGTTTTGAGCCATCGCTAAGGGGAAGCTCCGGGCACCCTGGCTAAATAGAAGCTGTAGGGATCCCCGTCGCCGAAACTTGGCTCTGGCCGTTCCCTCAGACTTTCTTCTGCTTCTTTTTTTCCATCCATCATTATCATCATTATGAAGAGGTTCGTCGGAGGTACTCTGTCGCAGCGGAAACGCAGGAAGTGGTACTTTGTCTGGCTGTCCGTCATTCCGAGATTGGCAACATATGCAAGGTACCACCGCAAGGCAATAGATAATGCAGGGGATAAGAACATTTATGGTGAACCGTGACCAGGATTTGAGGAGGTCCCAGCGCGGAACTGTGAAGCTGGTGATGAGGGAAAGGAAATTCTGTATGTGCTTTTTCCCAGTTTATACGAGGATGCCGGGGCTCACTCACAGTAACATTTGGCAACAGGCTCAGAAGCTGCGAGTTCAAGTATGAGATATAACGACACTTGATTCAAACACCATACCATAGCGCCGGAAGTTGAACCAGACTGTCAGAGTATGTGGGAAAGCGATATTGCAGCCTCACTCCCGAAACTTCCAAGTCTTGAAGCCGAGCAAGGTGCAATGTAATATCCACGAAAACAGATCCGGCGATGATGGGTGTACTTTGGTCGGTCTGAAGACCCGATGGAAGAAGCGCAAAGAAGAGTGAGGATCAATTTCTTCTGGAGAGAATCATAATGGGGGATGAAATCGGTGTTCCCAGAATGAGGAGCACCTGATATCAAAGCAGGTCGCTCTTTCCGTTCTATATCCAGTACCGCCTCGAGATCAAGAAGGCAAGAACTTGTTTCAAGTGGCCAGTATCACCTTCCCAAACCAAACCAAGCCGTGACAGTATGTGCGTCTGCTGTATCCAGTTATTAGAGTGTGGCAGTGAAGGCAGGAAGCAGGCTAAGATTTCATGTATTCAGCTCCCGTGCTTCCGGTGCTTTACGGAGTACTCACTCATAAGTTCACTTACACCGTCACAAGAGCATCCTCCGCTCAGTCTCGACAGAGCCGGTATAAGTGCTGGCCAGACGCCAGACCCCGATGCTTTCGACGCTGCTTGCAAAGGGATACATCGGAATCTCATCAGCAGGGTCACAATGCTCTGGCTGGCAAGAAAAAGCGTGGTGCATATGCCATCTCATCTCTGAGCAAACAAACGTGAGAGAGGGATTACCAGAAAATTCTTCACGGTCCGTCCGTTCGCTCCTTACAAAAAAAACCCCCCCAAAAAAAACCTCAAACATGACGAACAAAATCCTGAAACAAGTTGATCCCCTATTTTTTTGCGCTCCTGACTTTTGTCGAAGTTACCCCAGATGCTGCTTCAAACCCCCGTTCCCCCCGGTTTGAGTGGTTTCCTGCAAATTTCCCAAGGAATTGTGTGTTGTTTAATTATCAAGCTCAGTTGTTTTCCTTTCCCCTAAACACATTTGATAGTAGCTTCCAGGCATTAGTGCGGCTCGTAATAGTGGTCGAGCCCTCTGTCATTTCGCCGTTGTTCCCAGCTTTCTCATGTAGTCCCCCCTCAACTGTGCCTGTAAACCAGAAAATTAAGGTACGGATATAGCGTGCGGATACAGTTTTAGGTTAATGCCGAAAAATGCTTAGCCAATCCACAGAAACAGAATAGCTGTGTTAGTGCCCACACACTTTCTTCCCTTCCCCAGCCGCACAAGCCTGTAACACCCCAAGCCTTGCGCCGCACTTACTTACACGATGCTTCAAGTGCGTGATGAAAGGAGCTGCCAACCAAGCATGTGGCGATAGACTGCCGACTGTATCCCAAAAGAAAGTCGTCCCGTCTTCCTCTTCTTTTGCACTCCTCTATCCTCTTTGGGCCTTAGTGGACGAATGTGTGAACCCTCTTCAATTTCCGTCACTGGACCCTCCGGGCCACGGACCCTTGGACGAGCGCAAGGTTCTTCTTCTAATATCAGATAACCGTTATAGCCAAGCATCTTCCAGGCTGTTCGCCTGAATCGTTAATTTCATGGACATTAGCTATGTCTAATCTCACTTGTCCGTCATTCACAGGCCAAGCTGTGCGTGTCCTAGGGACCTTCGGCCGCCGCAAAAGTTCGTGTATATACGAGTCGGGGCTCCGCGCTGCTCTGAGCTTTTTTGTCTGGATGGGCGGTGAGCACAAGAGAGATTTTCATGTCGGAACTGTCATCCTTCGACCTGAACACGGCTCAGTGTGAACCGGCGGAGAGGAAACCGGAGCTCGCCTGGTCGGGGGAACGGGGAATCAACTTGAATAGAGTATGTTCCACCAACCTTTGAAGCTCTCCCCAGTATCTCCATATTGTCCAACACAGTAAACTCGTTATGAGTCAACCAGATGTTCTGGGACGTTCCACTTCCCTCACGCTATTCTGAGTTAGATAGCGAACAAGCTCTATGCCTACAGTCACACTCGGCGTCTGGGCTCTAGCCCTCTGGGCATAGGCAAGCCGGGCATCCAATGTGTGGTACAAAAGAACAGTACAACACTGCCATCAGCCACAGACCGTCGTCTCAACAAGTACCACACAGGCACACACATAGCAGTGCCAATTTGTTTCAGATGGTCTGGATGGGAATCGGTTTTTCTCCTTGGGACTGGGATGTAAACCCTAAAATCCATGCTCAGTTCCAGGCTTCCAGCCCAGGCTAGACTTTCCCAGACCAACAGCGTTTGTTTGGAGTTACAGCGCATGGCTTGTGGTCTGCTTAGCTCCCTCCTGTGCGCGACTTCTCGAGATTGAAGATTCAACTAGTAGGCTTTTACGGCCGAAGGAACTGTACTCTATGCAAATAATGTGTCTAGGCGTTCTGCTGAGAGCTCCGGAACCATCCAATGTAAGTTCCTATGCTTATAGCACTCCGAATTCTGGATGTATGCCCACATATACTGCACCAGTAAGTATCCATCCTCCGGTACTCAGGATAACGGGATGCTCGTCACAAACGCCGTGTTTGCGAAAGTGCCTGACTTGGTCTTGGAGCGGCCCTCTAAGCATCTCTCACACGCATCGTGCTTGGGTACAGTATGTCCAGTATGTCCAGACTTACATACAGTAAGTACATAGTACCATCTACCAACCCTCACGGGTACAGCTTGGACGATGTTTACCACGTCGATCACCGGCTAGAAGGTTAAATGGCATCGTTTGTGCATCTGTCCGCGATATACCCATCAAGCCGCATACGTCGTCGTAGAATATGCACAGGAGTACGTCCAACTGAGTGTCTGCACCATCCCCCAGCACATAAACATCAGCGCAAACGCTGTCAGTCTGCCCTGCACTGCCTCCGATAGTCACACAAAGGAGGAGAATTTCCTTCATTTAACACCCCCCGTCGAAGGCCAGAGTGTGATCAACCCCTTAGCTTTGAATCCTCAGGGTCTGTTCTGAGGAGAAAGGAGGTATCTTATGGGATGTTTCCAACCACTTTTTTTTTTCTTGTCCCTCACTTTTCCAAGGTTCTTAAGTGGCTTTGGCTGTGCCCAAGAAAAGAAAAACCTTAATGGTGTCCTTGTTTCAGATTGCAGATCTCAAACTATCCGTATTTCCGGTGGAAACCGGCCAATTGCTTCGGCGCACGCCTTCTCCTTTCCCTCATGTTCTATTCATCACCCAAGTACCGGTGATCTGTGATCGCCAGCCAGAATGTACATACAACACTTTGCCCGTCTTCCCAACACACCCCACGACCTTCGATACCGCCGTTCGTTTCATCTTCTCTCCGAAATTCAGTGCTTAACAATGTTCCGCCCAAGCCTGCCCGATTGCGTGTTCACTCTCTCGGGTCTATTGTTCTTCCTCCTCCCGTTGGTGCTGCTCCTGCTGTTGTTGCTGGCCTTCGTAGAATCCCGTGTAATACCCTGCGTAGTACCAAGACATCAAAAGTCTCTTCAGTCCCTCGTCTTGAACTGTAAAGCGGCAGAGGAAAGGAGAGACGAAGTTTTGGTTAGCTCTGAAGGCACTCGGTTGCGCAAATGTACCTCGGGTATAAGCTGACCTGAACCTAATAAGCTCTGCGGTGCAAACGGGGCAGCCATCGAACTGGTCGTCGTCCCGTGGCCTGATATATTCCGCTTAGCCCCCGCCGGCTGAGTGTGTCCTTGAGCAACCTGTTGGAAACCGGCAGTATGGCCGCTCCCCTTGTTCAGTCCCCCCCGCCCATCTCGGAGTCAGCTTCTTCCAGTCCACAAAGTGCCCGTTGATCGCCAGCCGCAGAAACCACCGCCATGTCAAGCTTTTCGTGATCTGCAACGATCTCTTTCTCTCTTTGTCGTGCCAACAAAGCGCACACAAGTCTCTTCCCCTCCATCGGTGTATGCAGGTGTACAAGGGACGGAAGCCAGACCAGAAACCAATCCGGCGACGGGGTGAGATCTGCAGCCACCTCCCTGAAGCACCCTGTGTTCTGATTCCCGTCGTTCCCTCGTATCAATGATTGCTGATGCCACACACACAATCCCTCGTCATCGGCCGCCGTGCTCTCTCGTTGGCTGGTGATCTCTCTGTGTGTGTGTGGCTGTTCTCCCATGCTTGCTTGGATGGGGGACAGAATACATGTGTTGCATGAAGATAATGAATGAAAAGGGGAGGGGTGCGGACTTACAGGTGCTCCGGTATCTCTGGACTGGTCATTCCCGTTGAGGGCCTCCTCACCCTTATGCAGTTCCTGAACCGGCTTCAGCTCATCTTGAGGCTCCTTCCGGTCCTCGCCCGATGCACTATGTCGATCATCGTCAAATGTCAAATCAGTCTCAAAGTCGAAGAGACGGCAGGCAAGTGTGTGGTTTCTGGTCTCCGCAAAAGGCCTGCGAAGAGAGCTCTGGGCTGACACTATCAAGAGATTGTCATCTCTCTCGCGGTTTCGCCTTGGAGGGGTCTGGGCTGGCCTAACTTACGTTTCTTTCCTCTCAGCCTCGGCAGCCTCCCATTCATCGAGCGTCATTCCCGACGCATGGATGCTATGATACTTCTGTCATGTTTGGAAATACGGCCGGTTAGTTGTAAGTGGTCATTGAATTGACATGTGCGGACCTTCAAGTTGATTGCTAGCATTCACCTTGTATTCGGCGAGCGCGTCATTCCACGAGTTGATGAGCATCGAGTCGTCCCAAATCTCATCATGGCTCAGGTTGGCGGGGGCGGCTCCCTCCATGGCTGATAACAGGTGAGGGTTAGGGTTAGGCGGTAGGTAACTGTAATCAAAGAAGAATGAGACGTCGGGAACACGGCGTGGTGTTCAGAGGCAATGAAGATGAAGCCGAATGATCAGTGGTGTTTCTTTGTTTCTCGGTGTGTGTGCACGCGTCAAGTTTCTTGTAGCCCGGAAAGGTATTGTTGTTGTTGGAGAAGTTGAAGTTGTATGCCAACACCACAAGATTCTAAGTTTTACGAGTGCCCAGTCTGCATCCATTCTCAAACCACAGCTACAAATACCAATACCAGGTATTTCTCAACGAGATAGTTTGCTAATAAACCAACCCGATAAATAGATACTCCATACAGGATACAAGATATACCACATGAAATGTATCATTACATTCTAAAGAAACCGTCTTGAGCGAAGCGAAATGCAGCTCGTGCGAATCGGAATGAAATGTGCCCAAAGACAAAAAAAACAACGATAAGAAAAACGACGGCCGATAAGAGAGCTTGTACCTACCACCAACATCTAGCCGTGAGGTACCTTTATTTAGTGGGGCGCGCACTTTCACCGCCAATGGCAGAAAAGAAATTTTGAAAAAAAAAAACCGAACCAAGTGAAAAAAAAACCACAAGAACCGACCTACCAACTTCCAACCCACCAACATTCACACCAACTTCCGCTTTGATACCCGTTGTGCGATTTATTTCAGTCAAGTACTTACAATGGCTCCGGAATTGAGAAGAAGAGTTCGAGGTTCGTCCTAACTGTGCACCAAAAATCCCAGCATGTTCAAGATCATAGCTGACAGTTTCTACAGAGGAAGCGGCTGCGAAAAAGGCGGAGGCCGAATCTGCTAAGACCGTTATCGCAACTCCTAAACGCAAAGGTAAATAAACAACCAGCGGCATCTTCATCGAGGCCTGGGCCTGAGTCTGACCATGATTGTCTGTTCTGTGTAGCCGCTGCCGACGATACCACCCAGCCTCGCCGCAAGAAGACCAAGGCGGTCGACGAAGAGCCTGCCGAGGCGCCCGTTGCGGCCGCGAAGCCCGAAAAGTCCGCCAAGGAGACTACCAAGAAGGAGACCAGCAAGAAGGAGCCTGCCAAGAGAAAGGCGGTTAAGGAGACCCCCGAAGATGCCGTGCCCGAGCCGACGACCAAGAAGGCCAAGAAGGAGTCGAAGAAGGCTGCTGCCGCTGCCAAGGACAGCGAGCCTCTGGACCCGGCTGAGCCCGTCAAGGAGACTGTGAAGAAGACCCCGAAGAAGGCTGCTTCCAAGAAGAAGGCTGCGGCGGCTACCGAAGAGGTTGTCGAAGCCCCCGTGGCCGAACACGTGCAGGCGACTCCCAAGAAGGACACCCCAAAGAAGGACACACCGAAGAAGGCTGCTACCCCCAAGGAGACTCCCAAGGCCGCTACTCCTAAGGCTGCCACTTCCAAGGAGTCTTCGAAGAAGTCTACCCCGAAGGACATCAAAAAGCCCGAGTCTGCGAAGAAGGTGGCTGAGGAGGCTGAAGTCAACAAGCCCGAGCCTACCCCCAAGAAGAGCGCCAAGAAGGCTACTAAGAAGGAGGCCGCGGCGGCCGAGAAGATTGATACTCCGGTCAAGCAGTCAACGGCCGAGGAGGCGGCGCCCAAGTCTTCCGGCAAGAAGTCTGTCACCATTGTCGAGCCGGAGCCGTCGGCCCCGACCCCCGAAGAGAGCAGCGATTCGGACGACGAGATCGATCCCGCTCTGCAGGCTCTCGCCGACGGCCTCGACCCCGGCGAGGAGATCCCCATCTCGGACAAGGTGGCCAAGTTCACCGCCGGCCAGAGCGTGGGCAAGATCCCGGGCGGCGCGAAGAAGGGCAAGAACGCGGCGGGCGCGACGACGAAGGAGCAGCCGGGGGTGGTGTACATTGGACGGATACCCCACGGCTTCTACGAGAACGAGATGCAGCAGTACTTCTCGCAGTTTGGGCCGATCCTCAACCTGCGGCTGTCGCGCAACAAGACGACGGGGGCGAGCAAGCACTACGCGTTCATCGAGTTCGCCGAGGCGAGCACGGCGGAGATTGTGGCCAAGACCATGAACAACTACCTGCTGTTTGGCCACCTGCTCAAGTGCAGCGTGCTGGCGCCGGAGCAGGTGCACGGCGAGATGTGGCAGGGCGCGAACCGCCGCTTCAAGAAGATCCCGCACTCCAAGATCCTCGGCAAGAAGCTGGAGCGCCCGCTTTCGGAGTCGGCGTGGGCGAAGAAGATCTCGGGCGAGAAGAAGCGGCGGCTGAAGCTCGCGAACCGGCTTAAGCAGCTGGGCTACGAGTTTGCCGCCCCCTCGCTGAAGGATGCTCCTGCTCCCAAGCCGGCCGCTATCGAGGACGGTGCTGCGGCTGCTGTTGAGCCAGAGGAGCCGGTTAAGGCCATCGAGGCTCCTCCGGCCGTCGAGGCTGTTGAGCCGGTTGAGACTAAAGAGCCCGTGAAGGAGGTTGAGCTGCCTGTTGCCGTGATGGAGGAGACTACGACTACCGTGGTCGCGAAGACTGTGGAAAAGACGGCCGAGAAGAAGACCAAGGCTAAGAAGGCTACGACCACTCGGACGACCAAGACTAAGAAGGCAAAGGCATAAGCGGAAGAGCTCCTGTGATACACTCAATACCTGTTAGAGTGCGATTTGCGAGCATACTGTATCATTTTCCTCTTCGTTCGGCCTTGTTTCTGTTGCTGCTCATGGGCTTCTCTTCACTGTCTTCTCTGCTGGCGCATTTTTCTTTTCGTTTCTACTCGTTTGCTATTCCGTGTTCAATGCTTTCGCTGGGAGGTTCTTAAAATGTTCTTGTTTCATCTTCTCTTCTGTTCTGTTCTTTCATCATGAAGCATTGCGTCACCCTCATAGAGCAAGCCATGATCACTAAATTATGCAACATTTCCTCATAGCATGTTTCTTCTCTACTCCGTGAGCACATGCATGTACTGGTTTTCAAGTAGTTTCACTCTCACGCCCGTGTCTCCTCCCGAGACAAACGAACCCGGCCGGCTCGGTAGAGCTGCAAACCAGATCCCGGGAAGAGACACAAACGAACGATGATGATGTATGTTTGATGTTTGTCCATAGCGAACCGACAACACTCGAAGGGGGAAAAAAGCGAGCAGCTGTAGGATTATAAAGGACAGGGTAAGGTTTTGTTCTGCTTCAGCCCCAACATGTATGAATCGCCCATCGAAACAGGTACGATGCGATCCCTGAATCCCAAAAGGGATATGTCGAGGCGAAGGGGAAAATATGTGAAGAAGAAAGGGAAAAGTTCAAAAAAAGTGGAAGAAATTTTTCGCCGGCCACACATATAGAGACGGGTGGACCAGGGTGGGGAAACTAGTGAAATCAGAGTGGCATATAGTCAGACCTCAAAATGCGCGAGATTTCAGAGGGGGGATTTTGAGAGGAGATCGACGCTGGCCAGGAACCAAAATTGGGCACGCGAGTTGGTCAAGGGAGCTTCAAATCTTTCGATCTACTTGGGATCACGGCCGAGGGAAACCTGAGCAGCTAATATTCCCTGCTCCGTCGTATTGAATGGGCGGAAGCAGAAGTGTCGTCTTCAAATATCTCGTATCCCCCGCAGCCCAAGAAGCTAAAGTGGTGTGGCACATCCAACATCGTATCTGTCGGTGCTGCAGTACTTACTTATATAGCCTTCTGGTATTACTCATTCATACAGTCAGGGAGTCGTGTACCGATCGTCGCATTGCCCGTGCATACAAAATACAGTAGATGCCGTGAGTGAGTGCATACGAAGGGAACGCTGCAAATCTTGGTCGAGAAACGCAGCTTTGCAGTTAATGCGAGGAGCCCTGCGCAAAGACACGCAAAACAACAGGGCGGGAAGCCTGCAATGTTTGTTTCAGTGGGTGGAGGCAGTAACTGCAGCACACATTCCAGAAGCGTGGCCCCTAAAGTGATGGTTACCGTCCCCTGTAATCTGAACGCTGCAAAGAATACAGCGGAGACAAACGCTAAGCGACCGCCCCTACAGGGACCTTCCTTCCCAGGGAAAAGCAGCTTACGTGTGCAAAGTCACGTTTGCTTAGCGTCGAACGAACGCCACGAATCCAGAACCTCGTTTTGATTTGGGGCCTCAAGCCTTCACCTCTAAAACCTGCCAAACGCCATGCAAACTCAGAGAACCACACAAACACCCGGCAAACGTGTTATTCACCAAGAACCGAAGCAACGAATAAAGAAAAGAAAAACATCTTCGGCCGGCCGAGTTTCTGTCAGCACCTCCACCTCTCCGGCGTCTATAAGCACCGAAGCCGATCATTCCACGCCGCAAACCATCCGATTATCCCCCCGATCTCCTATCTGCTTCCTATTCTAAGCACGGCTGCTCGCCACTACCTCCGCGAACCCGCTTCCGTCCTCCTCTCGGCGCTCCTCCGTCTTTGTTTCCTCCGGCTTGATGTGTGGTGTCCAATGACACACACCACATTACGGCCACTTTCATCATGTCCTCAGCAGTCTTGACCGACCCCATAGTAGCTGCGTCGCCAGCAACTGGTACGTTGTGAATCCCCGAGTTGGGCAGGTGGATGTTCTTCAAAGTGTGGCCTTCATCTAACGTGATGCTGCGTTTCCATGTGGTGCAGGGAAGAAGAAGTCGGGCAAGAAGAAGAAGAACGCGAACAAGCCGAAAGACACCCTGGATGTCAATCACGTGCGGAACGGAAACGACGTCGAAGATAGTGCCGATGAGCCGTCTACTCCGGTCCAGGTAATTGTCGTCACTCCTGCCATCCGGCCACCACACCGCGGTCGATTGCAACCAGCCCCTGAGATCCGGATGGTACATGAACTAACATGGCAAACCTCTGTCACCATTTGCTAGCCACACGGCGATTCGAACCAAACACCTGAACCTCCGTCAGCCACGAACGATGACCAGTCCAGCAACGCCGATGCCGACGAGCCAGTTGCCGCCGTGAACGGCACCGCGAATGGTGACGGGCCCAATGGCAGCAGCAAGGGGGTCGAAGCCTCCAGCGACATGGCAGCGAAGCTCGATGCGTTGACAGACGAACGAAACACGCTTCGCGCACAGATGGAAGACCTACGAAAGGAGATGCAGCAGAAGGAGGATTCATACACCGAACGGCTAGAAGCATACATGACCAAGAAAGAAGCCTCCTACAGCGAGCAGATCGAACAGCTCAAAGCCGAGGTTGCGGAGAAGGAAGCGCAACGCGAAGAAGCCGAAGACAAATACCTCCAACTACGCAGCCGGCTAGAGGCCTTCAAATCCAACCTTACCGACCGGTTACAACGCGACCGACAAGAACTAGCAGACGCGAAAGAGCGAGTCGAGGAGCTCGAGACTCAAAACGAGAGCCTGCGGAGGACCGTGCAATCGTCCGAGCAGCGTATATCGAGCCTGGAGGTTGAGCTGCAGGAGTCGTCACGCGAACTAACGAGTCTGCGCAGCCGCGGCAACCTGTCCGCACAGAACTGGCTCAAGGAGAAGGACGACCTGACAAAGCTGACCCAGCACCTGCGCGAGGAGCTCGAAGCATCGACCACGGCCATGGGCGAGTGGGAGGTGATTGCCATGGAAGAGCGATCGATCAAGGACAGCTTTGCCGATAAGGTCGGCGAGCTGGAAGAGCAGATCGCCAACCAGAGCCAGGCCTACGAGAGCGTCGCGTCGGAGCGCGATGCGCAGGCGAAGGCGATCGACCGGCTGCAGAACGCGCTGCTGGAACTGCAGGAGGCGCGCAAGCGCGAGCTGCGCGAGCTGGTCGAGACGAACGAGGAGCAAGTGCAGGCGCTGAAGCAGCTAGTGCACAACGCGGACGCGCGGGCCAGCGAGGCCGAGAAGGCGAAGGACGGGCTCGCGAAGGAGCTGGAGCGCACGGTGCCGTTCGAAAAGGAGGTCACCGAAAAGAACCTGCTGCTGGGCAAGCTGCGCCACGAGAACATTGTGCTGAACGACCATCTGACGAAGGCGTTGCGGTTCGTCAAGAAGCTGAAGCCCGAGGACAACGTCGACCGCCAGGTGGTGACGAATCAGCTGCTGCACTTCCTCAGCCTGGACCGGTCGGACCCGAAGCGCTTCCAGATCCTCCAGGTCATCTCCAAGTACCTGAACTGGACCGACGAGCAGCGCGAGCAGGCGGGGCTGGCGCGCCCGGGTGCGTCGGCGAGCAGCTTGCGGCTGCCGGTGTCGCCGTTCCACCGTACGCCGAGCAGCCCGTCGCTCAACACCGAGTTCTTCTCCGATGCGCCGACCGGCAAGGAGTCGCTGGCGGAGCTGTGGGCCGGGTTCTTGGAGCGCAGTGCGGAAGAAGGGTCAACCAAGGCGCCGTTGTCGCGGAAGGACAGCATGTCCAGTGTTGGCACAAACATCACCCGGCCATGATCTCGCCCACTGTCCTCGCCTTTCCGCCTCTTCT
Source organism: Knoxdaviesia proteae (assembly GCA_001510565.1). NCBI lineage: Eukaryota > Fungi > Ascomycota > Sordariomycetes > Microascales > Gondwanamycetaceae > Knoxdaviesia > Knoxdaviesia proteae. The sequence goes on from LNGL01000003.1 coordinate 1,049,692, forward strand.
TCTTCTTCCTTTTCTCTTCGTCTCCTTCGTTCCAAGTTTTCTCACTTCTCTTCGTCTTGTTGGCTTGGTTCTGCGTCTCAAACGTCCAGTGTGACAGATTGCCCCTTTTTTCTTTCTCTTTTCTTCTCTTCACTTCTAGTTAATACTGGCTGGCTTGTCCTGGCCTTACTTTCGTCATGTCTTGGGTTTTCTTCTTGACCTTCTGTTTCTTTTTCTTTTCACGACCCTTTCAATTCTCTTTCTTTTTCTTCCTTCTTCCTATTCGGTCCTCGGCCCAAGGCCATCTTATTCTTCTATCTTGTTTTTTTTTTTCATTTGTCATTGTATCAGCAGTTGGGAATGAAGCTTACCGGGCTGGCTTTTTTAACAGATTCAAAATTTCCAGAAGGATCAATTCCCATGGATCATGACTTGTCCCGTGTGTTTCCAGCCATATTTTGACGGAAACTGTACCTTCTGGTTACTGGAAAAGATATGGGCTGTAGATAGTTTATTTTTTTCTATCAGTTGTTTGGCTGTGAAATAGACTGAGGCTTGGTTGGCCTCGTTGAATGGATCTACACTTTGAACATGTAATACGGTGCTTCAGCCATCGCCAACACAGAGAGAGATGCCAGAGATTCCTGGATTAGATCATATTGGGTGAACTGGTGGATTTCCCTGGTTCATAGCCAAATATCCATCTAAATCTTACGCCTCCGGATCCGTAAATTAAACGACAAATAATGTGCACACAGATGCTAGTACATGAAAGAAAGAAGTGAACGCAGAACTCTAAATGTCCTTTTTGCACTCCGGTGCATGCTCAGGTATCGCCCATGGCTCCAGCATAGCTTTTGAGAACTGATCAGCCTGCGCATTGGTTTCCTGCATATCCAATCGCTTATTCTCCAGCGCATCGTTCAAGCTCTCCACCACCTCGGGATCCTGAAGGACCTCCACCAACGTGGCCTGTTGCTCGGTCCAGAAGTCCCGCTGTCGCGTCTGCAGCGTCTCGTTGCGCAGCACAGCATTACTGACGAAGCTGACAGAGTTGATCTTGGACTTGAGCGACGCCAGCGCGCGGTTAGCCTGCTCGAGGCGGGCGACCGGGGATACCGGCAGCGCAAAGGCGCGGTTCGTCGACGCGAGGAACAGGAGCACGGCTAGCGCGATATCGAGCAGGCCGATGGCGATCAGGCGCTGCGCGCGCGCGCGCCAGTGGAAAAAGTCAAGGTCCTGCAGGCGAGCGGCCATCGCGTTGGTGCTGGCCGCGTACGAGGTGACGCGGTACACGTCGAGGGCGGCGAGCACGACAGCGGCGCTGGTGGCGAGGGTGCGCCAGCGCACGCCGTACCTAGAGCTAATCAGCGGCGACGTGACCAGGGCGACCAGCAGCAGGTTGGCCATGTGCGGGGCGACGAGGGCGGGCGCGGCGTACGCGGTGTACAGCCACTGCGACTCGCAGAACGGGCAATCGGCCATGGCGGCGGGGCCGAGCTGCAGGTACTGCAGGCGCGACTCCATGGTCTGCAGGCGGTCCTTGAGCACGGCGTCCTGCTCGGTCAGCTGCAGGTCGGGCCGCAGGCGCGCCAGGCGGTGGAAGATCACATCGGTCGGCGTGACCAGCCGCGACTCGGTCACGGCGAAGATGTTCTCCGGGTCGAAGGCGGGGAGGGCGCGGGCGAAGAACAGCGCGGCCGTCACCACGAGGAGGAAGATGGCGCGGATGACGCCCCCGGGCACCGGCTGGATGGGGGGCAGTTCGCGGGACCGGTGTTTGCTGTTGAAGCTTCGGTACATGCGCAGGAGTTTAGGGAGCAGGATCGGCGCGACGAAGACTCCGAGGCCACGGATTCTAGAAACGCGGAAGTTAACAGCTGGATCAGAGGAGCGGGGCTACTGTATCATGAAGACGGGGTGTTTTGAATCTGTCACTTACGTTGACCAGTCCAGCGAGGGAAGAGAGGACGACATGATGTAACGGGCTCTTCTATTCAGAAGATGATCTGCAGGTGTCCTGAAATGAGTGGAATGGCGGCTATATAGAGATGTGGGCAGGCAAAGTCTGGAACGAAGAGAGATGGAAATTAAATAAAATTCCGGGTTCGCCCAAAAGGGGGGGTATTGAAGATAGTCAGTTAGCAGCCAACCAGTGCTGTCCTGGTAAAATGAAGCAAAAAAGCAATCAGACCGTAAGCACCAGAAAGTTGAAGATGTGTTCTTTTCTTACGGCCTTTTGTTTGGAAGGATTACCTATCGCCGGAAATGAACCACTGCGATCAGATCTAGCCGATTCCCGTGCAGATATTTATGGCCCAGTTCTTCGGTTCCAGGAACTAAGCGCGCCTATCGATACGCGCCGTGGCTGAAATAGACGCCACTAGCCACGTGTGGCTGACATGTAGCCGCAAACTTTTTCGTCTCTTTAAAAAAAAGGCTGTGGAAAATTTTCCACAAACTCAGTTCTTTCTTCTCCCCAAGGTATCCTGCGCGAATCCGGACACCCACACGAGAGCATCTACGCAGTCGACATACCTCTCAATATCTACAATTACTCTGCTGTTTACCTTGGATGATCGTGCGACTCTCGTCTGAGCGAGCTTCTGATTCGAAGCAACTGACCACAGAACGTGGTGGTCAAGCCCAGCACAGCATCGAGCCGCTTTGTTCCCAGGAGACGGGAGACCAACTAACCAGGATCAATCTGTCCATTACACCCGGCGTATTCGAAGCTTTTGCGGTCTTTACTCTCCCATTGCCGCTAGAGTCAAAATATAGCCAATACTGAACCCCTTCAATGTGGGAATTAGCCCCTTCAAAAAGGGCTTGTCTCCGTCGTGTTACAAAGTTTCAGCCTCTGGCAATGAGATACTTTGCGTCAAATCAACGAGATACACTCCGACTTAAATGCACTGCAGAGAGTGATGGCGCGTAGGGAAATCGTAATCATTGCTCGCCTCCAAAAACGAAATGTCAAACTCCCGAGAAAGTCAAGACCCAAGAAAGAAAAGAAAAGCTTGTTCTCCCCCCGCACCCGTGAAATCATTGCAAGTTTTTCACACAAAAAGAGAGATAGAGCAAACACCTGCCATGTCTTTGACTGCGCCATATCCGGAATGTAGAATTAAAAATCTATATGTGTATCCCTCAGGACTTCTCCTTGCCAGCCGAAGGCTTCTCGCCTGCGGCCGGCGCGATGGGGACCGGCACGGCCTGCTTGGCGTGCTTGGCCGGAGAGGCCACCTGAGCCATGACCGCCGTAACGAAATCAGCAATCAGCTGGATCATCAGTGTACACGCCACCTGCCACGTAGAAATGCTCACGCTGCCCAGGGGCGCACGCGGCATCGAGAGGAACCACTCGGCGTAGTACGGGTACAGGCCGTGCGGCAGCCAGAACATCGGCTCCTTGCTGAACCAGAGTGGGAGGAGGTATTGCGGGGCGCGGGTGAGGAGGAAGCGGGCGCCGGTGATGTAGGTATCGAACTTAGATCGCGTAGCATCGAGGACTTGCTCTGTACATCGGAAAAGGAAATGGGAGGGTCAGCGAGGGGGTTCTTGTTTGCCATAAGCACGTGTGCTGTGAGCCGATGACAGCAGACAAACGCTGAAACAGCGCGGGCCTGCGCTCTCTCTGTGCGAAAGAATTATAGCATAGCACGTACTCTTCTTCTCAAGCTTTTCTAGCAACTTGTCGTGGGTACGTCGGAGCTTGGCCCATTTCGCGAACTCGTCCTGGCTGCTCGTGGCCTGCAGCTCTCGTCGTGCCTCGAGGTACTCCGCTTGCAACTTGCGCTGCTCGTTCGCCAGCCTTGTCGTCTCGAGAGGGAAAAAGTTCAACAACGACCACAGCTATAGATATATGCCATGTCAGTTGGTTACAATGCTTTCCTCTAGTTTTGAGGATGTACGGGTGGAAGCGCTGATGTCTCAGCCCCTCCCCCTCGATTCTATGCCCACATCTCCCGGGTGCGAAAAATGAACTGACCAGATTGTTGAGTGTGGCCGCACCAACGGCGTTGACCAGATAGATAGCCAACTCCACGACGAATATTATAATTAACAAAGAAGACGACATCGTAGCCAGCGGAATGTCCAGTCCGGTCCGGTTTGGTAGTGAAGAAGTTGCTTGAAACAAACGGGGGTTCTTGAAAAGGCCAGCTTCACACCACGACATGACGGCATTTGGGCGGGCAAATAGCAGTGGGTCACATGACTGTAGTCACGTGGACAGGGCCCAAAGATGTTCTCGTTTGACGAGTATCCTGCTGAGTGAGATTGTCTGGTCTTCTCATGAGAATGGTTGTACGTCCTGAAAAAATAAATCGACCGGATTAGATACGTCGGTATAGAAGTACGAGTGCAGGGACACTCACATGTGAGATCTTGAAGATTTAGGGTTATGTAACCCTACTGGGCGATCATACCCGAGCTTCTGCGGGGAACCAGCCAACCTTGAATCACTCTGGAAGCTTCATAGTCAAGGTGATTCAAGCCCAGTGACGAGCCACAGTTTAATCAATAACCAAGCCAAGCTTCGGGATCAGTTTGCAAGTTCGGGAGCTCCCTACCCGGTATCCAACGAGATATGTCCAGAACACTCGAGCCACATGTCATCCAGGCCTTGAAACAGGGAAACCCCGAGGATGTCTACCGCGACATCGCGGCGATTTTCACGCCGCCACCGATAAGTCCGGGTTCTTCAGAACCGCGGGAGCTGCTGGAGATAGAGATCCTTGGCAGCGGTCATCCGCTGACTCCAGAAACGGTGCTACGGGACGGAAACGCCGTTGCCGTGCCGAAGCTGCGACTGCTTCAGGCGTTTGTGGTTGCCCGCGAGATTCTGACGGCATACCTCTCTGGTCCAGAATGCCGTGCCGCCGGCCCAACGTCGCCGCCAACGAAATCCCCCGCCATCGACACTGTGAGAGCCGCCACCGCGGTCTTGCTGCTCATGGACGCCGAGCACATAACGGCAGCGAACACGCGGAAGCGGCTCTTCCTGCGCGAACTGGCCTCGACAACAGTGTCGGAAGGGGCGCTGGTGGCCGCCGAGCTGTTCTTTGTGGATAGTCTGCTGACCAGCCGGCTGCACCGCCATACCAAGTCGCCGAACCTGTGGGGACACCGGCGCTGGCTCGTGCTGCAGCGTCGCGGGACCAAACTACCGCCAACGCCAACATTACGGCTCCGTGAGACCCTGAAGAACGTGGTCATGGTCTCGGGCGAGCGGCACCCACGGAACTACTACGCCTGGGACCATGCCCGGCGCGTGTTCGAAAGTGGCGTGTACGGTACCGAGATAGCTGACGCTGACACGATGGCTGGTGTCGTCGCGGATGTGCAGGACTGGTGCTTCCGCCACCACACTGATATATCTGGCTGGGCATTCCTAGCATATCTGGTGCTCCCACGGCAGTACCCCCAAGCTCCCGGTGAAGAGAATACTGCTGGCCCGCGCGAGGCCGCACTGCGCGAGACATTGCGGCTAACAAAGAGCTTCCAGTGGCGCAACGAGTCGGTGTGGTGGTTCCTTTGCACGACGGCCACAGAGGGCAAGCAGTACACCGGGCTATTCAGGACATCAGCGGCAGAATTGGTGTCTTCTGTGCTGGAGCTCGGGACTCAGACCTTCGAAGCATCAGAATCGGCTGCGGCGGTCACCGCCACGGCTGAGCAGCGGCATGTCTGGAAGAGACTACGCAACTGGATGGACCGGAATGATGGCGGGAGGTTGGAGGCTCCGGCATCCGACATAGACAGCGTCGGCTCTGGCTTTCCTTGACTCCCCCCTTTCGAGGGTCTTGCCGTGAGAGCCATGCCAAGACAGAAGCCTTTTACGAAGATTGATCAAAGGATCACCGTCAACCAAGTTTCCCTACGATATATCAAGACTACCGAACACCGGGGGAGGCCTTATCTCACCATGAGCATTATTGGCGAAACCGTCCCATGCCAATCAAGTTAAATTAGGTGCTATCCGCTGATGGAATGACTGTGGGGGAGGCGAAAGGAGAAGAATATTTTACAGGGCGGGCGATCCTTGGTTCCGCGGACTGCCAATATCTCCTTCGTAACATTTCGCTATATCTTTCAAGCTTCTGTAATTAGGGGGGCCAGGGCAACTGGGGAGCAGCGATTCTTTGGAGGCGAGCCCAGGGTACCGATTTCTTGTATCCCAGGGTGTGAGGGTCTCTTCTGTGTCTCTCTGTTTTGATTGCTTGCGACATTACGTCTATAGTAGGGTTTGACGATTAATTCAAGGTCAATCAAACATTCAATGGGACGAGGTGAGGGCGGTCTGGTCGGCAAGTGAGTACGGAGGTCGGTCCGGCGACGCCTTTGGGGGTCTACGAGTGTTCTAGAAGTGAACGATACCGTCCTTCAGCACCTCGGTGGAAATAGGTTCAAATTGAGTTCAAATCGTTGAGTGTTGCCATCAACCCATCACGACATCTCACCACTGTAATACATTTCTTCCACGACCCCGCCAGAGATCGTCAAGTGGTATATTGGTGCTTTATAGTGTCAATTGCACAGCACAATCTTATATCGAATCCAAGGATAATCATTTGCCCAAGAGTTATCCACAGACCGTACCTATGTTGTAACCTGGTGTAAGTCAAGGGATCCCATCATTCTCACTCGCTTTTTGCCACTGGCAGATCCCACTTCGATTGTTTCAGATCCTCGAAAGCTCAGCTTGGAGGCGCTGGCTGGTTGAGCAATCGCACGTTTGTGTCGTATTCAGCAGTTACTTCTGGTGGAGACAGCGCTGTGCGTCTTCAATTCGCCATAGGCAACCCTGTAAGTAGGGATGTGGGAACGGAAGAAAATCATAACTACTGTGCATTAAGGAGCTAGCCATTGAACCAGAGTGGTCGAGGAAACATCTCGGCATGTGTAAATCGCACATAAATCTATCCTGCTCCGTGACCTTAACAAAAGCCAGACTGGATCTCCTGTACTCGGACACTGAGTATAGCTAGCTACAGTAGAGGGCCTCCTATCCAGTATTCACTCAGGAAGAGATCCTGCTGAGGAACCCACTTACTCCTACCACTCACATGAAGTAACAAAGTTCACAGCAGGCCTGGACCGGGACCAGGAGTTATGCTGGCAACGGCAGTAGACCCTGCTTAACCCTAATGTGTCGAAAGATAACGACGGCAATAAATTTACAGATTTCATCGCCAAGAAGCATCTTCAAGGGTTCCTGCATCTTTTTTGACCGAAGCTGTTATTACAGCCAGGGGTAATCCGTTGTCCTCAGGAAGCGAATATAAGATACGGTCACAAAGTGTGGGAGAGAAGGAATTGCAGTGCTGCAGGTGCAAGGTCTAGTACGGCTAGCCTTCTGCACGAATCCTGGCAAGGCCGACACTTTTGAGATGAGGACAGGGTTTGGGTTCAGCAGTATCTGCAGGGGCAGAAAGATGTACGTGCAAGAGTCCTGTGTGTCTGGCTCTCCTTTCGAACCGATAACGATGATAAGAGCGAGATGCCCTGGATCCCAGAGCCACTTAACCGCCCACAGTCAGCTTTTCCCCCTATTTGCGTTGTTTGGTTCGAGTGCTGACCCTGAGCCGGGTCAACTTTTCGGACGAGAAGAAGATGACGGCGGAGGATGGACACACGCAGCAGACTTGCCAAGTGAGGCCGAGTTCCGGACTCTGGACGTTCTGGCGCCGGTTGGGGTTCGTCTTGACGGTGACGATACTCGGGAACAAGTCAAAAGGCGGCGTAAAGAGATGACTCAAGCACTCTTCATACGCCGAATTTGATGGAGAGAAAAGGCTATGACGGAAGACAAGCAAGAGGGGCTTCGGCCAAGACGGCATCGGCCCCTATTCCACCCCTGGGATTGGGTTGGCGCCGACATCAGATTTTTGTGTGCGGTACAAGAGTTTGGGTGTTTGTGCGTTTTTTATTGCGCTGATTGCCAGTTCAAACAAAAGGTGGTAGATAATGCCTGCCCAGTACAACACAGATGCATCTTATCACATCCTGCCAGGCCGTGTTATGTGTTGCAAAGTGAACGTGCTTATCCCACCACCACCAGCCTCTCAAGCCCTGTGTCCGGGGGTCGGCTGAGGCTGAACGGAAATGATGGTAACAATATTGATTTCGTTTACAGTGCGCACTCAATTTGACGTGGTGTCCGTCTTGGGAAACCCGGAGAAGCGTTCGGCGGAGCTTCCTCTGCACGCTTCGGAGATGCATTGGTGGTTTCAAAGCCACCATCGTCGTTTGGTCTGACGAGGAACATCCTCACATCAGCTGCATGATCCCGATGGGTCATCTTTTTTTTTCTTGGATTTTTTTTTCATACAACGACCAGTCGACCACGAATCCTTCTCGTAATCCCGTAAAGACATGGGCAGACAGGACAACCAGAGAGATGACGCCGCCCACTTGCGGTCTCGCTAAACGAGCACGGACGCCGACCGACTGAGAGGAGAGAAAACAAGATAAAGTGCAGCCACAACATGTGCTGTTGCGAGATCGCCGTGGATTGAACGCCGCCAGTCTCATCTTGGTGGTACTGCTGAACTTGGCGGGCACACGGCAGACATCTGTGTGTCTTACATGTAGTACATAAACGAGCCTCCGGGGTTTTGTCGGCCAAGAACCCCCGAATCAGGACCAAAGAGAACTGCTCTCCATTTTGGGGAGACGGTCAGTGGGATTAAGTGGCCTCTGAAACATTGGGAGAGCTAATCTGGACACGATTTGCGCCGCATATGTAGTATATTTAGAAATCCCCAACGATGTTTCCCGGTCTGGGTAGCATTGACGGCAATATCGTGGGATATAACTGGTTGCTAGGCCATTAATTGCGCCAGCGGACCTCTTAAGCCCCCTGTCGGGAATTTGGTTAGCCAGCCTTCATCGATCAATTCACATAGTCGGAGTGTGTGTCTGTTGTTCGGATTTTCCAAAATGTCTGTGGGCTGGCTGCTTGTCGGTGATCATGGCATGTGCACAAGCACAATTGCGCACAACGCCACTTTGAATGGGGATATGCACGCACTTATATTGCGTCGATATTGATACGAGGGGGAGAGGATAAAACCGTCATAGCACTCTATCTTGTCTGGGGTTTCTGTGCGTGGTCCTCCGTTCTCTTGCTGCTTTGATGCACCATCGGTGGTGGTTTAACTCCACACTCCTGCCACCTCTGATCAGTGGCCAGTGCAGTCGTTCGAGAGGACGGGGCTTGACAGAAAGGGTGGATGGTGATCAATGTACCCGACTACCCGTGCAGGGTGGGTGAGAGTGGAATTGGCAGCAAGAGGGAATATCTCCTTTTCTGGCAAGAGATGGTCATCACACAACTCCCCCCAACAGTCAAATCTCATCGAGATGCAAGCCCTAACCCTGGAAACGGGGAAAATCTAGACTTGTTTCAACTTAGCTCGTGCCGTGGATTGGCTTACCCAGTCCAGGCTAGGCTCACGAGGGCACAATATGGTCGGTAACATCGTCTCCGCCACACTATTCCTCCTCCCGACCATATTCATTTCTACCCGCCAATATTGAGGCTTCGGGATAGGCTGGAATGGAAGGTAGGTAGGATAGGGCAACGTTATCGTATTCCTTAGGTTTCATGTGCACCTAGCCATAAGAAGTTCTCTGCACGAATTCGGTGGTGTGCCTGGACCTAAGACAAAATTTTGCAGAGCATGTGTTGGAACAAGAAGGTCAGACAACGTCAGTCTTCACGAACGCCGAAAATCTAGTCAGAAACAAATCCCTCCCATTACGCAAAGGGATCTTAAGGGGAAGCACCATGAACCTGACAGCCAGCCACTGTTATTATCCTCCCTGGACTCCGTGACGCAGGGTTAAGAGGGAACTGTTAAACAGGTATAGAAACAGGTCCGTTATACCTGTAGGGATAAGGAGAGAGGGCCACTGTCTGTGGGCAGCTATGCAATAGCTTTCAGCAGAAGCCGTATGTGTCGGCACGGCACAAACGCCGTCAGCGGCCCCTCGCTTATTGCTTTGATAGAGCTCTCTGTTAAGGACCAGGGCCAGCTTTGCGAGGGTTGGAGTGCCACTGAAGGGGGAAGAAGGGGGAAGAAGGGGGAAGAAGGAGGAAAAAGGGGCCGAATATGGCAGGCAGATTGGTAGTGTACTGTACAGTATGTACAGTAGGTAGAGCATGCTGTGCCGTAGGTTAAACTGAAAGGAGATGCCCTACTGCAACTGGCGATGACTTCATCAACGGACCACATACTCTATCCTGAACTTGAGTCTGTGGTGCGTAGTAATCGGCACTTCATCACCATCTCCGTTGTTCCCAGCCTTGTTATTTTCCTGCCCTTCCAAAGCTGGGCTTCCCAGCAGCATCACGACAGATATGGCTTCGGCCACGGACTTGATTGAAAAGGACCACTGCAAAGCTAGGTTCTCCCCTGTGCCTGTTCGGAGATGCACTTTCGTTTAGCAGTCTGCTCGCCCCCACCGTGCCCTCTGCTTCTGAGCGTCCCTGGTCGTTCTCATCTGATCGTCAAGATACTCCGGCTCAAACCCCAAGAAAAGAAGCTGGCCTCCTGACAACAAAGAGGCACTCTGCTAAGCAGCGTTAATCGCCAATGAGATCAGCCGGTTGCTCGGTGACCCAGCACGCACTATAAATTTGGAAGATGTGGGGGTTTCTCGGTTTCCCCCAGTCTCCAGCGCCAGTTTCGTTTGTACGAATCGGAGCAAGCTGATGGACCTGACAGCTCCCCGAAAAAAAGGAATTCCACAACGGTGCCGGACTTCTCTCGTAATGCCTCATGCCGGCAAGACGAATGAGAACCTGGATAAAGGTAGCTCCGTAGGGCCCCCGGAACATAACGTACGTTTCGTGTGGCTCTTCTTTGGGGGCTGAACTGCTCTGCTCTCCCTCTTCCGCCCAAACCAGTGCGATTCGGGCAGCTGGCCGTAGAACCTCAATCAACCCACCACCCTCCTTAAGTGGCAAGCTGACTGACAACCACCCCTCATCCCCTCCCGATGAAGGCGTTCCTCAGCACGCCAGTGGCTGTTTCTGGCCAGCACGCTACTGTGCGCCAGTGGAGCGGAAGTGCGAACAGAGGGGCTCTGCCCGCTGCAGGAGAAGCCAGACCGACGAGAGTAGCACGAGCTGCATCTCGCCGGAGGTTTTGAGTTGCTATAGTGTGTGGTTGTTTTGACTGACCGTGAGTGGTCTGGAATCACCGTCGGCCGCCTTAGTCTGCATATATCCATCTACAGTACTGTACATTGAAACACCACGACCGGAGAAGCCCAGGAAAAAGGAACCATCGTGAGACTGTTGTGTCCGTGACCGGTAGTTTTCCCTTCATCTTTTCAACCCTTTTTCGTGGGCGAGGAATCCCAGCCAGTCGGATACACAGCGGACATGGCTGAAGAGACCAAGCCAAAAAGCCCATTACATGCATGCGGCGTCAAAAAAGGGGGAGCGTGGGCCACAGACCTTTGCTGAAAAGGCCTCCTGGTTCCCGCGCCATTTATTTTCTTCTTCCTCAACCTACAGTTCCGGGTGGTCTGGACCTTTCCAGTGGAGTCTCCAGGCCTATGGACAGACGACTGCGTTGGAATGTTGAAGTTCGCTGGGACGTGGCGCGTTGGTGTTAAGGTTTGCCACCGGTTCTTAGGGGCCCTTTTCGAGCCTCCCGGAAGGCCTGAACGGAGGCTTTGGAATGATTGAGAAGGAAAAGTTTTCACACTAAGCGCCTAAGGCGGCGTTCCTGGATTCCATTGTGGAGGAGGTTTTCGTTGCTTTTTCTTCTTCCAGCTAACCGCCCGCCGCCCAACACTCAGCCGGAATTTCCTCGTATCGGTTGCTATACATGGAATTGAAGGCTGCACACAAACACAAAAACCTTCATCTGCGTTTGCAATTTGTGTTGGTCCGTCCGTACACTACGTGGAGGAAGATATGAATCAACTCCTACGGGCGTTAAAAAGAGAAGTTTGTCTGTATGCACATACTCGCTTAAGTGAATCAGCCCCTTTTGATGCATATCTCCGCTAATCCAATATTCGGGTTTCTTGCATTTAGAAGGTTCAGTGGGAACGAGAGGGAAGGAGACAAGAGAAGGGAGTTCTGAGGGAATCAAGCCATGGGGGCATCCAGGGTAGGAGCGGCCGGGTTGCCCCCTTCCTTTCTTGCGTCTTGGCCCTGCACTGCAAAGGCGCGGGGATTCCAAGGGTATGCTCGCTCGTTCGCTCCTGGCCGATTAGCCTTTGAGGGAGATTTTCTAGTGGCAGTCTTTTAGTGGGCTCTGTGCAGGCAGGTGCCACCACCAGCCGTTCAACTTTATAGAAGCTGGATACGGCTTGCAAGGACCTAACGCCACCAGGAATTTTTTTTTAAAAAAATATTTTTTCTAGTTTTTTTTTCTTTTTGAGAGTTCCAGGAGCGACGTTGCCCCCATTCTCCTTTGTCTGTCCTGGCCGCCAACACAAACTCTGCACAAAAACTCGATCCTTACGTTTCCCCTATCGTCATATTTCCATCCTAATAATCTGTTGATTCTTCTTCCTCATCGTCTCTTTTCTTCCCTCTCTTCTTCCATCCTGTTCTTCGTCCTCTTCCTCTTCGCTTCTCTTCTCTTCTTCCTCTTCTCTTCACCCCTTTCCTACCTCTCCTGTATCTCTTCTTTACCCGGCCTCTTCTCCCCCCCCCACTGTCACTTATCTGTGCCCGTGTTTTGAGTCTGTTCTCATCTCTGCCGGTTGTCGTGGACTCCACACAGACTCTCTCTCTGCGTCTGTCTTTTCCCTCTACCCTCTCCCTACGATAACTGTTGCCCCCCGGAATTCTTGAGGACCCCTGATAGAGTTACGCTCAACTCTCTCATCCTTTCCGATCGCCACAGCTTAATACACTCCGAGCCCCTCGCCTGTCTTTCTCCCTGTCTCTCGCTTTCAGTCTCTGAACGTGGCCCTGTCTTTCTTGTCTTGGCTCTCCGTCTTCGATTAACAGACGGATCTTATAGCCAGCCCTCTACTTCCTGGCCTTTTCTTTTCTTTTCTTCCCGTCTCTCTCTCTCTCTCTCTCTCTTTCCTGCAACCAGCCAGCCAGCCAGTTCAGCTCTTCTCTCCCGTGGCCTGCTCTCTCTTTCGGAGGACATACTTTTCTTCTTTTGCTTCTCTTTCTCTCTCTCTCTGCCAACTTAATTCTTATAATAATCCCTTTTGAGCCGCCATTCTTGTTCGCCTCTTGTTTCAATCTCTCACTTCTTGGCCCCAGCCCGTTCCGACTGTTTCCCCGGATTTCTGTTTTGTTCTGTTTCTGTCGCCTCGCCTTCTTGTCTCTCTCTCTCTACCACTGCGTTTATCTCACATACACATCGTTTGCTTTGCATATCTGATTTTTTCTTCTTGTTCGATTGTCGCCTATCTTTCGGGAGTTAAAGCATTTCTGGATATTTCTCTTCACTTCATTCCTGCATCTGGTTGGCCATTGTTTGATCTCTGTCCCAGTTTAAGCTGCTGTCTCGCGTTTTCGGCTCGCATTATTGGCTTCCATCAATTCGTCTTGGTTGCTGTGCTCCAATATCTGCATTCCACCCATTCATTTGGAGTCTGGTACTCACTCTCACACTTCACGCTGTTCATTGCTGCCTCTCTCATTCTGGCATACTGTTGTTTTTAGTGCGCATTCACTTGCTTCGCTATCAACTTGAATCGACCTCCATCTTGAACCCCGGTTCCTCCGTCGACTACTCACAAAACATTGCCGCCACCCGAATAAAACCAATCGCTTAGCCGTCATATATATATACTTCTGCTGTATATATTAACGATCTTTCTGTTGCTCCGATGGTGGCACTATAGCTGGTGTCATTCGATTTTCTGTGGGTTTCGCAAGCTCAACTCGATTTCTCGCTCCCGTTTCCCTCCGCACACTCCTTTTTCTTTCATCCACCCTGCGTCTCTTGCGCAGCTCCTCTTGTGATCATTGGAGCTTATAGCAGGAGTCGCCTCTCTTTTCCTCCCACACAGCACACCATGCTCCCCTCGATATTGCTCCTCCATCTCTCGTTATGGATCTCTATATCGTCTGCTTTTTACATTTGGGAGCCGTGTCGCAATGACGGCACCTGTGCCGATGACTCCAAACGTGAGCTTGGAGCTACGACGGCGTCTTCCACTTCCTTCTCACTTGACATCGTGAAACGGAAATCACCGGTAAGCAATTGCCTGCCCAATTCGCGTGTAATGCACCTATCAGCGAATCTGAACTAACCGCGCCTGCCTTGGCTTTACTGAATAGAATCTCAAACATATTCGGAGTCGAATTGTGTGGGAAGCACAGCGGTTATCCGAAAGATACTCTGGCCATGGCGCACACTCATCCGCCTCCGAAGCCCTCGCCGCCGTTGAAAGGCGAGCGAACAAGTATTCAGTGGCGACCGCTAACCAACCCACTGCTGCCAACAGTGCTGGCATCAACCAAGACGGCAATGATCTGGCCTACTTCGTCACTGCAAAACTCGGATCGTCAAAGAAGTCCATGAATATGCTTCTTGATACTGGCGCCGGCACTACCTGGGTGATGGGAAGCGATTGCCAGACTAAGGCTTGTGGCCTGCACGATTCATTCGGCCCCTCGGATTCCTCGTCGTTTCAGGCTTCCGGCAAACCCTTCAGCATTGGCTATGGCTCTGGCTCGGTAGCCGGAAATGACGCTGTTGATACTATCCAGGTTGCCGATGTTAGCCTTTCCCTGGCCTTTGGCATTGCCAACTATACTTCTGACGATTTTGTGCATTTCCCCTTTGATGGCATTCTCGGCATGTCCATGAGCACCGGTGGGACCGATAACTACTGCACCAAGCTGAAGGAGTCGGGTAAGCTTAAATCTGCCATGTTCTCCATTTACCTGGCTCGAAGCTCCTCCGGTGTCAACGACGGCGAGATCACCTTTGGTGCTACCAACCCGAGTCGGTACACCGGTGACATTTCCTACCATTCCATTTCTGAAAGCGCCCGAGGTGACTGGGCCATTCCCATGGACGATGTTTCATTCAACGGCAAGGCTGCTGGTGTCACTGGAAAACTCGCATACATCGATACCGGCACGTCGTACATTTTCGGCAGCGCAACCGAAGTCAAACGCCTGCACAACATTATCCCCGGCGCAGCTAGCAGCGACGGTGTGAAGTGGACTGTTCCTTGTGACACTAAATTTCCTGTTACATTCAATTTTGGCGGCAAGGCCTACGACATGGCGCCTCAAGATTGGATTGGATCCGAGCGGAACGGCGTGTGCGAAAGCTTGTTCACTGGCGTAGAAGTTGTTTCTGGTGGCTGGCTTCTGGGCGATGCGTTCGTCAAGAATGTCTACGCAATCTTTGACATTGACAACAAGAAGCTTGGCTTTGCGAGCCTGGTGCCAGCCCCGACACCGAGCTCGACGTCTTCTACACCATCCTCCACCACAATGAGCCTAGCCATGTCGACTATTCCCACCACCACCGCCGATGTCTCTACCGCCAACTCCGACTCTGGATCGCCCACGGTTCAGCCCGGCGTCAGTGGATTTGAGACAACTACTCCTACCGTTCAGGGGACGACGTCAGAGGGTGGAAGCACTGCTGACCAACAAACGTCTGTCCCTGAGGCACCCGGTCTCGCCGCCACTTCAGCGCCACAAGTACTAAATCTGATATGCGCCTTGATTGTCGTTGTCGCTGCGTCGTCTCTGTGAGAGGCTGGCTAGCGACCGCTCCTATTTCTCTTTCTCCGGTGTTTTTACCCTCACTTCTTTCGTGCCGAACCTGTTAACCCAGCCCGAAATGGCCGGATTGCTGGGGCAAGCTACTTGGATGTCCTCAAACAGTCGTGATTACTGTGAAGTGGCAGTAGCGGTGCCATCGGCTCAAACGAACATGTCTATCTCCTAAGCCTCCCCTGGAAAGGGTCCAGGCGAACTCTTCACATCTATCATCTCTGCGCCAGCCAGCGGCTGAATTTTCCTTCGTCATTTTCCTCTTTCTTCATACGAACTCCTGTTTCGACTTCTGTTACTTGCTTTTCTTTTCTCATGATACCCAAACGAAGGGGGGAGCCCGCAAGTGTGCGGGCGGGACCAGCGGAGGTCCAGGACTGTCTGGCTTCTCTTCACCAAAAGGTGCCTTTTTTGGTCGGAGACGAACGAAACCGATTTTCTTTTTCATCTTCGAGCCTTTCACACGGGAGAAGGCTCATGATTATCTCGTTGAGCGTTGTGGTCGGGTTGATTTGTATAACATTTGTTGTAATATTCCTTTATTCATTCACTTGCCCACCGTCATTTTGTTTTCCTTTTCGTCTACATTTTTATATAGCTGATTGACGGCATTTAGCGACGGCGTCACACATTTTTTTCAACATCTTTTCTTTTCTTTCCGCTGAACAGGGCTCTCCGTTGCGCTTATCGCGATGGACACACTTTTCTTTGCCGCACCCCATTCCTCCCGATCGTGTACTATGCCATGACCATCTGTGTGTGTGATTGTAGAATAGCGAATCGAAAGAATTTGATGAAATAAAACATGCGGACAACTGCAATTGTTCACAATACAAATTGCTCTAGAATGGTTAGTGCAAATCGATGTCTGACGAGATCTGATCTCGGCGAGCCGTGTTTGGAGCCATTTTGGGTCTGGTTGGGGCTGGAGGATTGGGATACTGTAACCCTAAGCAGTTTGATTTATGCACGGTTGAGATCGGCAGTGGGCCCCACAGCGGTTAGCGGAGCCGAGTTGTGCACGAATTAGACGCGCATTTTGGTGCGGCTGAAACGCTGTCCGGTGCTGACATAACGCTGCGACAAAGCTTCCCCGCCTCGCGCGACGTGATTGGACAGCTGCCAGCTGCTGCCAGCTGTCTTAACAAGGAATACAGCTGTCACCGGCTGCCACGCCGATTTTCGTTTTGCGGCATTCGGGGGTTCTATCTTGCCCACTTCCTAATTCTATTGCCTTGAATAAACGATGCGGGCCAAAAGAACGAAGACACGGAACGAACCAGAGTTTCTTCAAGATCCTTGTGAAGCGATTCTAAGACAGGATCGAAATTCACCTCCTTTGTTTGCTCCTGGAATTCCAATTCATCACCGATTTTGTCGACGAGCCTGCACAATCCTCTGTTTCTCTTCTTTTCCCGTTGTTCTTCTATGCGGCTCTTATCTTATATTTATTTGTGTTCTCTGTATATTAATCCCGAGCAAGCTCGACTTCATTCTCTCTGCCGTTTCGTTTCTCTCGCTCTCCGATTACGAATCACCCGATCTTGAACCTCCACGTCGCCTCTTCTCTTCTTTTTAATCTCTCGTTGATTCTTTCTTTCTCTGTCACTATTACATTCGGCGCGTGTGGCGGCTCATACTATCTTGTAAATACAGCGTTGGTCCTTCTTTTTGCGGTTGCGTTGCTGTTTTGAGTGTTTATACTTGCTTGTTCTCTCCCTTTGCATTCGTCGCGATCTCCTTTCTTTTCTGTTCTTTTTTCCTTCTTTTCCCCACCGTTACAACAATGTTCTGGAGGTAACATTATGGCCAGGGTCAGAAAAGACAGCAGCCTTCGGCCAGCTGGCGGACGAAGCCCTATGGGCCCAGCACGCGGCGCGCGGGACCGCATTACTCCCATCTCGACATCCCGAGCACTCCCGCCGACGCCGCTCATTTCCACAGACGCCGATACCGAGACTCACGGACTCCTCTCCAACCACACGTGGGACGAAGACGACGGCAATAATCACGGCGGAGGCCTCGGCGGGGGAGGAGCTACTCCGATCACCGGAATCCGGAAAATCTCGGCGGCCAGCGCAATCAGCGGCTCGGGCGGCGAAGACGTCCCCCGCACCCCACGCAGCGCGCGCAGCGTAAGATTCGACCTGACGCCCACATACGCGGAGCCGCCGCGGCGCTTGTCGATGTCGCGAGCCGACTCGTTCTCGTCCGATGGCGGCGGCACGGTGCGCGCCGGGCCCGACAGCTACAGCCGCGGGTCGCTGGATTTCGATGACCCGATGAGCCGGGGGGCACACGACAGCGAGAGCTGGGGGCTGATGGGGCGGAGTAACAGCGGGCCGCCGGTGCGTGAGGTGGCGGATCCGGCGCACGGCGGCGACGCGTACGAGTGGGCCGAGCAGGAGCGGCGGCGGCCCAAGTCGGGGCTGCAGGCAGCGTTTATGAACATGGCGAACTCGATCATTGGCGCCGGCATCATCGGCCAGGCGTACGCGCTGCGCCAGGCGGGGTTAGTGGCCGGCGTGGTGCTGCTGGTGGCGCTGACGGTCGTGGTGGACTGGACCATTCGGCTGATTGTCGTCAACAGCAAGCTGAGCGGCACGGCGAGCTTCCAGGCCACCGTGCAGCACTGCTTCGGCCGGCGCGGGCTGATTGCGATTTCGCTGGCGCAGTGGGCGTTTGCCTTTGGCGGCATGATTGCCTTCTGCATTGTGGTGGGCGACTCGATACCCCAGGTCATCCGCGCCGTGTGGCCCGACCTGGACCACATGCCGGTGTTCAGGCTGCTGGGCAACCGCCGCGTTGTCATTTGCTTGTTCGTGATGGGAATCAGCTACCCGTTGACGTTACACCGGGATATTGCCAAGGTGAGAACCCCTTAAGACGTCCCACCAGAACCGTGGAATACTCTGGACACAGTGATTTTCGTGTACTAACTGTGTGGCCTATACAGCTGTCCAAAGCGAGTACATTCGCGCTGATAAGCATGATCGTGATCATTGTCACCGTGCTTGTGCAGGGCATGTTTGTGCCGCAAGCCGAACGCGGCCAGATACAAGGGAGCTTGTGGATAATACATGGCGGTATCTTCCAAGCAGTGGGAGTGATATCATTCGGTATGTTCTATCAATGCATTCGCGGTACTGACCATGGTTCAGACTAAAGGATTCTAACCGCCGCACACTTTAGCCTTCGTATGCCACCACAACTCACTTCTCATCTACGGCTCCCTGGAGACGCCGACAATCGACCGTTTCTCGGCGGTCACCCACTACTCGACAGCAATTTCGATGGTCGCGTGTCTAGTAATGGGCCTCAGCGGCTTCCTCGTCTTCGGCGACCGCACCGCCGGCAACGTGCTGAACAACTTTCCGGCCGACAACGTGATGGTGACGATAGCGCGGCTGTGCTTCGGCCTGAACATGCTGACCACGCTGCCGCTCGAGGCCTTTGTGTGCCGCGAAGTCATGCTCAACTACTTCTGGCCCGGCCGGGCGTTCGACATGCGCCTGCACGTCATCCTCAGCTCGGCCATCGTCGGCGGCGCGCTGCTCGTCAGCCTGGTCACGTGTGACCTCGGCGCGATCTTCGAGCTGGTCGGCGCTACCAGTGCGTGTGCGCTCGCGTACATCCTCCCGCCGCTGTGCTACATCCGGCTGACGTCGACGCGGACCTGGCGGACGACGCTGGCGGCGGTGGTTGTGGCGTTTGGGTGTGTGGTCATGGTCATCACTGTCATCCAAGCGTTTGTTAAGATATTTACTGGTATGTACTACCCGGACCCGGGATATCGCGGCTATCTTATCATCGACTCCCTATACTAACCATGTCTGATTCTTCTTCGTGTAACAGATAAAGGGTCATCAGCGCAGTGCTTCTGAAAGAAAGAAGGGACATGAAGTCTCTTCACCCCACTCTCTCTCTCCCCTACGTACCACATGCTACATGTTCCGAAAAGCCTTTTTTCCCTAGCTCTGTGTGTTTTAACGGTCTCCCGCAATCCGCGCGGCTATAAAAAAGAACGGGTGTTCATATCTGTATGATTTTTTTCTGTTTTGTTCTCTGCAAAGCGAGGTTCGTTCTTTTTTTCTCCGTGTTGTCTTCATATATTGTCGTTGTCCTTTTTTCTCGCCGATCTGGCTGTACGTTCTTTTTGTTGGTCTTTTCCTTCTTCAACCTGTTTTCTATAGAAGCATATTGCATTTCATCTCTTTCTCTCTCTGCTTTTTCCTTTTCCAGTGTGCTGTGCTTTTGACGAACTTCATCGTGTGGATGGGTCTCTTTCTTTTTGTGGCGTTGGTGGTGAGCACGCTTAGGGTTAAGATATTCTGTGATAGAAGTCAGACGAGATAGAACTGGAGCTAGACGGCGACTAGAACAAGCTAAGAGATATAAGGTTGATTTCCCCACAAAATATATCTCTGGACGGAAGGTACGTACTGGAAGATATCAACGACATCGAAGCGAAGCCGGAGAGGAAATTGATTAAACGGCAAACTATAGAAAACTCAAACTCCCTTTAGCCCTTCATCAAATAGTCGCTCTACTAGATCTGGATCCTTGCGCAGCCGCCCTTGTCTAGCCTGGTGTCCTAGAGGCTTGTTGTTCCCAGTGCCAATCCAGGAGAACTCTGGGTCCAGACCAGACGCGAGCGTGGTCTTGTCGGTCAAGAAGGTGTCGGCGGCAATGGAGTACCGGGTGAGGCAATCGGAGCATTCCGAAGTGCACACGTGGGAGAGCACGGGGCCGAACCAGGATCCCGACATTCTGGGGACGGCGGGCAACGTTGCGCACCAGAAGCCGAGGAAGTCGCCGTGCTGTTCGGTAATCTTGTCGGCTGGGTTCCCGGGGTAGTCGACTGCCAGGGGCGTGTACCCGGGACCTAGAATGACTAGGCTTCGTGTGGCGGTTCCAGCCGGTACGCGCAAGCGAGTGGGCACGGTGAGATCATGAGCGTGGACACCGTCTAGACCAAAGCTGAGTAGTAGCTTACGGACTTGTATTTACAAGTTGTATTTACAAGTTGAAGTACTGACAGAAGCGGCGTGGCGCTGCAAAGAACTTACCGAAAAGCTGGCTAAGACATCATTATCACCAAGTTCAAGAAGTTTCCGCGGCACGCCTTTCCATGCCAGCATATTTCCAGTGTTGGAGACTCTGCAGTCTTGTCTCGGAGTGCTTCTCGGAGTACTGGGGAAAGGGGGAATGCCGACATTGTCGACAAGCTGTGCGCGGACTACTTCGTCATCAACTATCCCATGCACGGAGCTCGCTACGGAAGAGAAACAGCGAAGGAGATGCCTGTTGAGCTCAGAGAGATATGTTTTCCCCCCACCAATTTGCGCGATCTCCGAGAGACCCTGCTGATTCGAACACGGTCTTAGGCGGTCCCCGATATTTCGTTCCACGCATACCGGCATCCTCTCTGATTGCCAGCGGCCCGTATGGCGTCGGTCGCTGGATCGGCGGCGGCACCCACACCGGGTGTTGGCTTTGACGACCTCGCTGTCGGCACTCTAGATAAGCCCAAAACCAGAAAGAAGACCTGCTTCTCCGGAAGTGCCATTTTCGCACTCAAAGACGGAAAGATTGTCGACGAAACTGGCGAGGAGGGTGCTCTGACTGCGCAACAGCAGATGGGACTTGTGGCGAGGACCGAATGCGGGAAAGGAGGCGACGTGCCTGCACGAGGAGAGAGAATCACGAGGAAACGTGATGGATTTCATATGTATATCAAGTTTAGGAACATGAAATAAACTCCATATGATATGTGAAAGACCCTGGTGAGTTTGTATGGCTAGTATCAAGGACCTACATGCCATGTTTCACCGTCCACGACAGTACACAGTATCAACGCACCGGCGAGAAGGGAAGAGGAGAAGGAATGTCGTGATCCATTCCTGGCGGAGTATCCAAACCCTAACTCTAGCCACATGTCATCCGCAAACCCTGGAAAAGAGTGGGCCATTCGGCTTCAGCGCCGACTCGGAACGGCCGTCTCCACAATACCCGCTGCGATTGGCCATATTCAAAGCCAAACTCCACAGTACTTAACAATATATAGTCCAAGCCGACGGAAGCCTGCTCAACCTCTAAAGATACATGTTCCCTCTACAGCCACCACTTCCCACGACCCTTCTCGAACGAACAGAATGGCCTTTTCAACAGACAACGAGCGATGGCGAGCCCTCTGTCGCCGCGACACCGCCGCGCACACGGCGTTTGTCTACGGCGTCACCACCACGCAGATCTACTGCCGGCCGACGTGTCCGTCGCGGCTGGCGCGCCGGGCCAACGTGGTGTTCTTCGACACGGCGGCGGCGGCGACGGACGCCGGGCTGCGCGCGTGCAAGCGGTGCAAGCCGGAGGTCAGCACGCCGACGCTCGGCGACCAGCATCTGGTGCTGGTCCGGCGGGCGTGTGCCATCATGCAGCAGTGTCGGGGCAGTCTGCTGCCGAAGCAGGTGGCGGAGAAGGTCGGGCTGTCGTCGCGGTATTTCCATGGCATTTTCAAGGAGGCGATGGGCGTCACGCCGGCGCAGTATGCGAAGAAGCTTCACCGACCGAAGTCCCCGGAGACGATCGACACAGATGTCGTCACGCCGCCCCGAAGACCGAGTGGAATCCCAGCGCCGCACGAGGACGTCCCCGCCTATCGCGATATTGACCACGAACCCGACATTGTGGACGCCTGCGAAGTGAACCCCGGAAGCAGCCATCCCGCCCTGAGAATACCCCACGAAGAGCCCGACTTGCCGCTCAAACCGGATGTGTTGCTGGACGAACTCGGATTCCCCCAGACATTCAGCAGGCTTGCTACCGGAATGGACTGCCAGACTGACGTTCTCGGACTGTCCGCCAGTATGATGCTGACAGACTCGCCGTTCGACTGGTTACCCCTCCAATGGCACGATGTCGACTTTGGGGAAGCAGGCGTGGATTTCGCCGAAGTCAACACCGCCGATACGGCCCGCGATATTGAATCTTGGGTGTTAGAGACTGCATAGGACGTTCACATACGTAAATATATATATATATATAGATATATATATCTTTAATGAGTCACGTTGCACCTGGTTATTCAAAATAGACACTTTGGCTCAGGGCCAGTATCTTTTGGTTACTTGTGCGATCATGGAGTGCTCAATGTGCCCCAGTGGTTAGACAACGGAGGTGAAGCTTTCAGGCGCTAAACAGCCCCTGCTTACAGGCTCTCTACACCTCTAATAACGCACGAGCTTTCAAGCTTTAGCGGCCTTCTACAGGCTTAAGCAACGACTATATAGGGCCTCATCCCCCGAACGAAGACTTCCCTGCCAGCTGCGGAATGCCTGCCCCGGACACGGACACGGGTTTAAGGCCGCACAACCCGGCCCCGGCCGGCCGGAACGGCATGCAGCGAGTACATATACCGAAAAGCACACTCCCATGTACGTCAATCTACCCAGCCTTCTATCCACCGTAAAAGAGGCCCGCCTTAATCCGGCTGCGACTCGGCTGTCGCGCATTCCTCCACCCACCCCTCCTTCAAAAAAACAAAAGACCTTTTCGCCGTCTTATCTTTTCCTCCGTGCTTATCAGTGCTTATCAGCCGTGGAGCGGATTTTGTCTGTGGACGAGCGAGGCGGGGGGAGGGAGACTCTGCGAGAAACGGCGCTCTTTTTCGGTCGCCCGGGTCTTCCTGTTTTTTGATCTTGTAATCTTTGTTTCATACAGCCTTTACATACCTCCGTTGCTGAGTTTGCGCACCTCTGGATATCCTCGCTTTGTATATACACTTCAGAGAGCCCGATAGCGAATCGCAAAAGTCTCCACCATGAATCGCCAGACGCGGAGCAAGACCGCCGCTGCTGTGGCGGCAGGTGCGGCCGCCGCTCCAACACCGGCGGGAAATGCCGGCCGTTCCGCAGCTAACAGGGCCGGACTGTCCGGCAAGGTCCCGGAGTCCCGAGAAAACATCTTTGTGTTCTGGCCGAACTTGATATAAGTAGTCCCCCCTCAGGTTTATAAACCCTTGGCACTCCGCCGCTGGTTCCGTGTCCGCTTCCGTCCCTTCCCGCCGTCCACCGCGCACCACCACACGCCGCAGCTAACACAGGGCGCGCCCTTTCCCCTCCGGCACAGGCTACGCGCGCGTGATCCTCGCCTTCGCCGCCCTCTACTACATGCCGCTGCACCCGCGGCTGTGCTCGGCGCTGTACAGCGTGTCGTGCCTGCTCGACGCGCTCGACGGCTACGCGGCGCGCTACTTCGAGCAGAGCACGCGCTTCGGCGCCGTGCTGGACATGGTGACCGACCGCTGCACGACGGCGTGTCTGCTGGTGTTCCTGTCTGCCGCGTTCCCGCGCGGCGCTGTGCTGTTCCAGACGCTGATCTCGCTGGATCTGGCGAGCCACTATGTGCACATGTACGCCACGCTCGCGCGCGGGGGTGCCGGCGCGAGCCATAAGAATGTGCAGCGGGAGCGCAGCTGGGTGTTGAATCTGTACTACTCAAACAGGGTGAGAATCCCCCCCCCCCCC
>LNGL01000003.1:1074028-1085916 GCA_001510565.1 Knoxdaviesia proteae
AAACCCCCCCCCCCCCTCTCCTCTCTCTCTCCCATTAGCAGCACCTCGGGGAGCAAGATATCGGTGTGCTAACTGACAAATTTGTGTGCGTGTGTGTGTGTGTGGCGGGCTCTAGAACGTTTTATTCACGCTGTGCCTGCTCAACGAGGTCTTTTTCATCGCACTGTACCTCCTCTCGTTCTCGTCGCCGCTGCTCTCGCCCGCTCTGCTCGGCTCCGCCCACCCGCGCGCCGCGCCGCCGCCCGACCTGCCGCTCGCGAACACCTCGCTGCTGAGCCAGCTGTTCCCCGACCCGTACAGCCCCGCCGCGCTGGAGCTGGTGCGCGCCAACAAGATGGACTCGTTCTGGCCGTGGGTGGTCGCGGCCCTCAGCTTCCCCGGCATGGCTGTCAAGCAGCTGATCAACGTGCTGCAGCTGGTCAAGGCTAGTCGCGCGCTCGCTGAGGCTGACGTCGAGTCGCGGCGTGCTCTGGGGCTCCCGCGCAAGAAGATCGTCGGGTGAGCTTCGGAAGCTGTGGGGAGACTTGCGCGCTTTTAGCGGCGGTTTGGTCGTGGCCGACCGCATTCCGCTGCGGACTGGTGAGCCAGATCGGATCGAAATATCCCGTCAAGAGTATATATGCCATCGGAATGAGATCTGAGATTGGGAGAGAGGGGGTTTGAGACTTGCTGATAAGACCGGACGGCAAGTTGGGGGATAATGGATAATGTCTTGGCTAGTTTTCACCAGTTTGCAACAGCGATGGATGACAGGTTCTGTCTTGCTTTTGAATATTTTTGTGTTTCTCCACACGAAGGGTATAATGATTGAATAAATAAAAAAATGAAACGATATAATCTGGATTGTATCCAAGTGAAGACTCCCCAAAAAGAAAATGCACACAGAACTACGCTGCAAGAAAAGAATATATGCAAAGTGGGAATGTGGATGGAAGTGTGGGGTTTTCAACTTCTCACACCGTCTGTCCAATGATCAAACAAGGCAAAAAGAACATCTCATAGTCGTGACAAAAAAGCTTGAATCGAATCAGCGCCTCCCTTATTCCGGCGCTGCCTCGAGGATACGCACGCGGTTCTTCGTCCGCTGCGACTTCTTCGAGCCGTTTGCTAGCGCCGACGTTGTGGTGGTGACTGCGGCCGCATCGCTGGAAGGGCCGCCAGCATGCGGTGCCGATTCTGGCCCGCTGCTGCTGCGGTCGGTATCGGTGGGTGCGGTAGTGATGATGGCCGGGCCGGACGGCGCTTCGGGCGGGCCTTTCGAGTCCAACTTGGAGTCACGCGATACCGGGTCGGAGGCGCCGTACCACACGATCACGGTGAGGCCTAGAACGGCCGAGAAGCAGGAGAACGCGAAGGCGACAATGCCGCGTCGGGTAAATCTATCATCGACAGTTAGACAAGAGAAACACTTCACGGGTGGCTATGGCTTGATTGGGATCAGTTACTCACCCATCGGGAAGAGGCTTGGGTGGCGACGGCTGTCCAGTCAGGTCCAGGAAATCCGTTGAACGACCAGCAGCATTGCCGCGCAGAAGCATATTTCCGGCCTTGCATGCCTCCAAGTGGCTCGGCGGGAGACCGATATCGCGCTGGAGATCGAACGGCGACTCGACAAACGTAGCGATAAGACCAGATGCAACGTGCCACTCAATATGGCAGTGGAACAGCCAAACACCTGAAGCAGAGAGAAGACGAGACACAACTCATTAGCCAAATGCCACACATACTTCCACATGGCAGGCACTGGGGCTGCAGACTAACCTGGGTTGTCGGCGCGGAATCTCACGACAACATTTCCATTGCCCTGTACTATCACGGTGTCCCGTCGCATGGGATTCGCGGGGAGATCTGCCTGCGAGACAGCTTCCGGGTCGAAAGCACCACCGTCCTCTTCGGACCGGTGAACGACCTGGAACTGATGCCCGTGAAGGTGGAAAGGATGGCGGCCGTCGTCTAAGTTGTTGACGACGATCTGGATGATATTGTTGGTTTCCAGGACGAACGTGTTCGTGTGGTTTCCGTAGATCAGGGGCTCATCTGCCATGCTACCCGAGGAGAGTACCGTGTAGAGCGTTGGGACCAGCGGAGCCACGTATGTGCTCTTGTTGAAGAAAGCATAGCTGACTCCATCGCCGAGGTTGTCCATCTCCACGGTGAGGGCTACCACGCGGTCGGCGGCCGGGAGGAGGGGTTCCATATCAAACGGGGTCAACAGGAAGTCATCCATAGGATCAAACTCGTCAACGTCGGTGGCCTCCGGGAGGGGCTTGGTGTCGTTGTAGACCAGCCAGCCGGTGACATTGCTGTTGAGACCGTCGGGGATGTCATCGAAAAGGTCCTGTCAGGTTGAGAGAGAGTTAGTGCTATCTTGATTAGAAGGTTTTCCTTCGCCTGGGGATATATTGGCTCGTCATACTTGATCCATGCTGGCTACGATAGCAAAATTTGCGTCCGCGGATGTCTTGCTGGTCAAAAGAATGGAGTACCGCTGGGCAGCAGCGATATAGATCATGCTGGCGTTGAACTTTTGGGTATACACGCCGTCAACAGCCACCACCGCAACCTCGTGGCCCTCAAACCACACGTACTGCGAGGCAAAAGCGCCCATGTTGATGATGTGGATCAGATACGTGGTGTTGGGTTTCACGGCCATTTGCAGTCCTTGCGTGTCGTTCATCAGATTCGCCTGGGGGACCGGCTCAGCTCCGGTTGGGTTGGTCTTGGACATGAAGGCCTTAACCAGCACCGACATTTCTTCGTGATACCAGTCGGACAGGGTAAGGCTGAGTTCTTCCTGGAAGTCGGCCTTGTACGGGTGCTCTGGATCGTGGATGATCAGAGGGCCACGCAGACCATCCGGATACTGGGCCTTGTTGTGCGAGTGATACCAGTAGGCTCCCGTTTGCTGAAGCGTGAAGTTGTACAGGAACGAGCTTCCCGGGGGGATCGGGCACTGGGTGACCTGTATCGCGCCGTCCATCTGAACAGTTCCGTTCATCAGGAGGCCGTGGAAGTGCAGCGAGGTCGACTGGTTCCCCAGCAGATTGTTGGCGTTGATGACGATGCGGTCGCCAACATTACCCTCGATGACAGGCAGCGGCCATTTCCCATTGATTCCGATGACAGGGCGAGTAAAGGCGCCATCCGGGTTGGCGTTAACCCAAGTGAGGTTGAAGTTGTAGGTGATGGTTTCAGCAGAGGCCACGGGAAGGTCCAAGACAGTGGCCCAAACGAAGAAGGATAGCAAGAGGGACAAGAGGCCCGGTGATAGAAGGCGGGACGGCCGTGATAGCCTGCTTGAGACGGCCGGACCACTGGAGTTGCTCATGACTGGTAGCAACGAGATGGGCGATGCCCTCCGGACGGGATCTTGGGGATGTGAAGAGAAGAGCAAAGAGGACAAGCTGTCGTCTCGTGCCGAAGATTCGACTTTCGGGAGGGATGAAGCTGAACGTCTAGAAGAGATGAAAGAGGGCGGTAGGCCGCTCGTGGAGGTGGAAATCATAATATCATAAGAGGCCCTGCGCGAACCAGCGCCAGGGGGAGAGACGAAGCCTGATGGCGATTGCCGGTGCCTTAATGGAAGAGCTAGAAGCTGACGGTCATGGAAACGGGATTTTGGGTGCAAAGAAGAGTCCTGGTCGGTCCTGGAAGGTGGGTGGGAAGCGACGGTAGTAGTTTCAATTACTCCACGACGCGTAGATCAGTTCGAACGGAGCTGGACAAGTACTGATAGCAGGAGTATGGGCGGACTGAGGTCAACTACTGATAGTGTGATATGACATGACTAGAGTGCGCGGTGTGTTGTGGTGTTTGGATGGATGTATGCCCTAGATAGATGAAGTATAATGTACTATGTCTGAGGGGGGTAACCGAAGAGAGATATCAGATCAAGAAAAAGGTCAGAATGGCCGAGGAACGGGGGTCGGATGTCGGATGCCGGAAGTGCCAGCACAGGAAAACAAGAACTCGGACAGGTGAAAGGTATGCATGTAATAGAAGAAGAAAACGAAGTAGGCAAGAAGTTACGATAATCGGCTAGAAGATGGAGGCAAGCTCTAGTAGGGGAAAAGAGACAAATACTGGAGAAAACAACAAGAAGGAAAGGGGAAAAGGCGAGAGGCAAGGCTACAGTGAAGATGGAACTTCTGGAGGCACTTCGACCAGTGGTTGGCGGGTAGTGAAGGGAAGAAAAAGAAGACGAAGAAGAAGAAGCAGAGAAAGGCGACGAAGGACCAAGCACAGGGATTGTTCCGGCTGAGCGGCAGAGAAATGTGGGATATGTTTTTTTCTTCTTTTATTAAACTGGGGCGAGGTGGGTGTTGAGGTGGTACTGGGGGTTGAGGGTTTTCGCAGATAATGAGACTACTGAAGATAATGCAGATTTCGCAGAGGGATGCACTGGTGCATATGGTATAATGACTGGCTACTAGCTGTATCAAATGGATGTACATATGGAATAGAGGGTGATGGTAACACCCGCGCGGCACTATAGAATTGACGATGTTCCAGAAGAGAAGTGGTGATGTGATGGAGTCTGCGATGCGATCTTGGAGATATCACCGACGCTACGTCATGGGCAAGCGAAGTTAGGGCTTGGAAACGCACAACTCGAACATCGAATTACGAGAAGACTTACTAAGAGCGTCAAGTGATCTGCGACACTGTCGAGGAAGGAGCGAGTTGCCAATCTTGGAGGAAGGAAGAAGATGCGTCTCTGCAAGAGCAAGAAACAAAGCAGGAAGGAAGAGACACCAAACGGCGCATGGCAAGAACGTAAGTTTCCGGTCTCTGTTGCAAGGGCCGGAGAGACAGCTACACGCGTATTTCGACAGCCGGACTTGCAGTGTTCATCAGTGAGGTTGTATGTGGGTCCCTTGTAAATTTTAGGGGCCCTATTTCCAGCCACAAAAATGATATTGCAGTAGCGGTCCCAGCACTGTGGTGGTATCAGCGTCTGCTCACGTTCACACCGCCCCACTTGGGCTGGCTGTTGAGGACGACGCCCAATCAAACGGTGAACAGGAATTTCTATAGTCAGGGTGGAGACTGGAAAGGAGAGGGGAGGGGAAGGAAGCTGCTTACGGAGGCAGAGAAGGCAGGCAGGCAGGCGGCGATCTGTAGCTCGGAAAGAAAGAGAGGAAGAGGGAAAGAGATAGAAAGAGAGAGGGGGAGAGAGAGGGAGAGAGGGAGAGAGAGAGAGAGAGACAGCGATAGGCGAATACGCATATCCATACAGTCCGGACACTCTGCAGTATGTGGACGAGTATCACGGCTACAGTCTCCTGCCCCTTAAGCTAAAATGCCGTATATTCGCTGGAGTTCCAATAGTGCCAGGGGCTGGCCACCTTTTTTAACGGCCAACTAGAGCAAAGTGCCACCGCATACCAGTTCCTGGCGCTTTTTGGAAGCGCCAGTGACGCAATGGCCGCCAGAACAAACGAACACACTGATCGCCAGCCATGCAGCAACATGCAGCAACACATGCAGTTACGCACACGCACACCAGTACCAGTATTCCAAGTTCAGTGCCTCCGTATATCGCCCGTATTTCGCTCCTCCACCCCTTGTTTTTGCTGTTGCTCTCTCGCTGACGTGCCCCATCAAAACAAGTCTCTTCCCCCCGGCGCTGGCCCCAAGATAAAACTGGGGTCTGAGAGTTCCCTCTCTGGCCTTCGGTGTTAACTCGCCGCAAACATGCTATGAAGCGGGCCCTTGGAAGGAAAAGAAGACCCTACCTTTTTTTTTTTTTTTTTTTTTTTTTTTTTTTGCCCCCCCCAGATTCGGTTCGGGGGGGTTGAACTATGGAGGATGGGCCCCGGTTCACCGCCAGCGGCACAAATCCTTTGCATCCCATCCACGAGAGCCAGATGCCTGTATGCGCCTGGGAAAAGAGAGGGAAAGCGTGTGACTCTTAAAAAAAAATGAAAAATAGAAAGGAAAGGAAAAGCAGGGTCCTCCTTATCATGGACAAAAGATCCCTCCCCTCCGTTTTTTTGTTCATCCTTTACCTCCTTCTCTGCTTGCTGTTTGTCGCCGTCGAGATCTGACTGCTGATTGCTTCCGCCGTATGTTTGCGCCCGTCAACCTGACTGGCACACGGAAACTGGGAACTAATATTATCTTTCTTGGGCTGTGCGCTGCCAGTTAAAAAGAAAGAGAAATAAGAAGAAAAAAACACCTTTTGGTCACACAACCAGTAGCCATTAGCCGAGTTTTGTCTTTCTTATTGCCTGGTTATTTCCCAAAGATGCCGACTCTTGCACAAGAGGTTCCGAAGTGTTTGTGCTGGGAACCAAAAGAATCTCAACCGTATTAAATTCTTTTATCTTGTGGCACGGACAGACAGCATTCAGAGGTGGTGGTCATTAACTGGTAAGTTGAGATGCTTAGGCATGACCCGCTTCTCCATATCATGCAGCACTTTCTGTTATTTCACGACGACAGCCTTGTCCCCCAAGTCCAACTGTCTGGCACTTTGGCTGCCTGGTTCTGTGAGTACAGTACAGTACTCCGGGATAGACTGCAGTACATGTATACATACTCGGTACACGCACCGTAATTCTAATCATGCGAATCCCGAAACGAACTTCAGATATCGAACCCCGCCGCCACCAGCTCATACAGACTGCAGCAGTGAGCCTATACGGGAACGTACGGCCAAGTGTAAAGTTCTCCTGTCGACACGGCCACGACTACAACTGATAACATGCCGTGCCCTCAGAAAAGGCTCGGGGGGCGGGTTATGCAGGGCGGACTCGTTTCGGATGATGAGAACTGTGCCGGGCTGTCGGCCATAGGCACAAACCGCGTGTCCTATGGAGCTCTATCTGGGCGTCAAGCGTCATAGACGGATATCGGGATTGCAGACGGAAAATGTCTGCATGTACAAGTTACGGAGCAGGTGCAATCCCGAGAAAAGGAAATCAGATCAAATAAAACCACCCCTGGCCGCATAAGGTATCGTCTATGTACCTATAGTACTGGCTGTTTGTAGACGTACCAAACGCCGGCAGATAGATGTTTGTCGGGGCTTGGCAGCCGGCTCGGCGGGTGTGCATGGACATCGGTGGTGGAAACACAGTTATTGAGATAGGCAAGTCGGGCACCTCCGCCAGTCCCCTTTCATATGTCCGGACAGCCTGAGTACTATGTCCATACAACGCAGAGGAGGCCTTGGATAGCGTTACGGACAGAGAGAGAGAGAGAGAGACACATGCTGGGGTACAATAGAGAGGCAGAGAGAGGCTTCAGTGGGCATGCCCGTGTCCTTCTGATCCTGGGTTTTGATCAGTGGCTGAAGGGGGGGGGGGAAGAAGCGAAGACGCCGAACGGGGTGGTATCCTCATTTGTTAAGAGTAGGCGATAGCGCGTATAGGATCGTATCTGAAGCGGTGAGACGACAAGCTGCCTGTCTACAGTAGATATTGAGGCTGTCTATCTTGCTTGGTTGGGAGGGTTGCATTTAGCTACTGGTGCACATGAAATCAGTAATAACATGGGAGGGGTTTTCTCTTCAATTTTTTTTCCAACATGATTTCAAAAGCTGTTATCTGTGTTAATCTCGATGCCCTGCTATTATTCTTCAAAGCGACTTCATAGTACAGTACAGTAGTAATCCCTTTTTGGAAAGGCGTGAATAGAAACATTATAATATCGAATCAAATAAATTAAAAATTCTTTCCCACCAGGGTTGCACGGCAGAACGGTGCCTAAGACCGCTTCTTGGCACGGCTGCAGCGTTTTCGTTCTATATGTTTCACTGAGTCACGAAGTAGCTGAAGGAATTATGATGAAAACAGAATTTCTTTCTTAGTTATTATTCTTAGTTAAGTTTTCTTTTCCCTTCGTTCCGGAAGAGGAAATCTAATATATATGAATTATCTTAATGTTAGGGAACTTATGTGGGATGATAACTTATCGAAAAGATTAGTTATGTTAGGGGTTATATCGATTACTACTTCCTTTATACTCCCCATTAATCGATATAAGTTAGCTCGGTTATAGGCGAGGATAACGGCTTTATAGGGGGGGCTATTATTATTAGTTATTAGGACTTTATTTAGTTAGGTAAAGATAATTAAGGTAACTAGTTTCGTAAGTATATCGGCTAGTTATTTAGTTATTAGAACGTAGGCCGGTATTATAAAGCCTTCGTTTATAGCTTAATAGAGAAAGTGGTAATATATTCTAATATATCTCGAACGACGCTATATCTTCTCGGAAGATATAAGCGTAATTACGCTTTTATTATTATAGAAGAGGAAGATATTCGTATTATAGTCGATCTCGGCGAGGAACTATTAAATCTAGGTAATATATACTACTACGTCTAATATAGTAATATATTCTACCTCTATAGATAACTTAGTAATAACTTTTTATCTTCGTAAAGTCTATATAATAGGCCCGCTATTAAAGAAAAATACGTAGCTAGTAGATAAACGACTAGTCTTAGGGTAGTCGGCCTATATAGAGTTATAGTATATATATATTAGTAGGTTACTAGATATTAGAGGAGGAGAACTAGGGAGGTTATAGTAGATACCGTAGGATTTATTATCTAATAAATATCGTAGGAGGCGCTTTAGGCGATACTAGTTATATAGTATAGGCGAGGAGAGGTAGGATAAGAGGTCGGAAATTACGAATAAAATATCTAGTCGTATTATAATAGCTAAATAGTTTAATCTCCCGATTATATATCGGTAGAGGGGTACTTTATACTTATCGAGCTATAGTCTAAGGTATTCTAGGATATCGGTAATTACTATACGGGGTTTAGATAGAGAAGCATAAGGTCTATAATTAGATAAATCGACTTTATCTAGGATATCCTCTAGATATAACTCTTAGGATAGCTTAATATACTCCCTATATATATCTAAGCGAACCCCTAGAAGCTAGTAGGGTAGGCCTTAGAGGTCGATATTAAGGTACGATAATAAATCTAATTCGAATTTATTTAGAATTAATCGGTTTAGAGTAATATAGAGGAAGTTATCTATATAGGTATAAATAATTATTTTTATTTTAGGGTAGTAGTAAACTACTAAGTCTAATATTAATCGTTTAAAACTAAGGGTATTAAGGATATCGTAGGATTTCTATTACTATTATCGTATACCCTATTTTAGGCCGTATAAAGCTCTATTAAGCTTAATAATATAACCTTATAGAACGTATATACCTTTATAGTCGAGATATACGCGTAATATAGATAGTATAGAGAGGTATACGTCTTCGTTAATAAGTCTATATAGGTAAGCTATAATAATATCTAGTTAACGTAATTCCTAACTAAGATACGAGGAAAGGGCGATAACTATTCGCTAACTATCCATCCTACTTATATAGGCGGCTATATCGAAATAGTTAATCCCGTAAGTCTATTTATCGCCCCGTACGACTAACCTAGCTTTTAGCTTAACTTAGATATGGAACTAGTTACGTTTAGTCTTATAAACCTATTTCGAGGGTAAGGGTTTAATATTAGGGGGCGGGGGAATAAACTTAAATACGTCGCGGGCGAAGAAGTTATCGAATTTAGCGAATATAGTATCGGTCTAACCTTTCTTATCGTATTATAATACTTATTTTATAGAAATAGGGTCTTATAAATAATTAAGTATAATTATTTCTTCGGAGTCGTTAGGTAGGTTAGTTATAGTAGGGTATAATTTTAATATTATTATTAGGAGATATTCGTAGATTTTAATACTATTCGACTTTACTATTTTATTAAGGGAGGGTATCTATACGGAATATAGATAGTAACTAACGTAGCCTAGTAGTATACCGGGTAGTATAAGTATATCTAGTTTAGAACGATAGAGAGATCGACGCTCTACGTCCGTAAGGGTAACGACGTAGTAAGTACCGATAGTATAGAAATATTTAATAAAAGGGGAAGGTAAATAAGGTATAAAGTATTAGTACTATATAAGTACTAGAGGTATTATAATAGCTAAAGTTATAAGTAAAATATAGTTTATAATATCGAGAATAAGATAGAGAATAAGATCCTATATTAGCCTAGATAGTAGGTTAGACTAAGTAATAACGAGGCGTACTCGATAGATAACTTCTTTAATAAATCGTTTAATTAATCCGTTAAAAGCTAGTCTATTAGCTAGACTCGTTATTATTTTAATTCCCTTAGCGGAGTAAAATTTTCTAAGTTATCTGACTTCGATATTAGTTCCGTTATCCGATATAAGGCGCTTAAGAGTAATACCTATCTAGTTAATTAATAGTATGATCTAGTTAATAATATCCTATCTAGCTATCTTCTTTAATACGCGGATAGGTGCTCCCTATTTTATTTTAGAGTATTCGTCTACTAGAAGCTAAAAATATTAACGATCGGAGTTTAATTTATATATTATATTTCCGATATCGATATATAAGGTATATATAGGGCTCGGTAGTAGAACGCGGTATCTAATAGGGTTCTTTTTAGTAGCTTTAGAGATATCGTACGAGTAGTAATAGATAGAATTAGGAATTTTTAGCGCGGGTATTTTAGGAAAATAAGAAAGTATTATACGAAGAGAGCGAGGGGAGTAGTATAGTAAACGATTATATATAGTATTAAAACTAATAGTAGTAATAGGTATAGATAATTTAGTAGAGTAAGGGTACGAAGTTTTTAAAGGTATAAAACGAGTTAAGGATATAGTAAGGGTAGAATGATTTATGTATTCTAAGATATAGGGTATAGAAGAAATATCTAATATATAAGCGTTAATTAAGAAGAAGTCGTCGTTAAGAACGGAGATATATTAATTATTCTACTAAAGTCGGTCGCTATAAAGTCTATTTTTACTTTTAAATCCTCGTATTATAGCTAGTCTTCGGAGTCTTTTAACGCCTAGGATATTATAAGGTAAGTTCTCTAATAGTTAAATATCGCGGAGTAGGATAGTAGATAGGCCTATTACTAGCTAAATATCGCCTCTCTTTCTTAATTTAATAGTTCTACTAGTATATTTAAGGGTCCTCGTTTCGTCTACGATAGTCCTAGGGATAAAAAATAAGTCTAAGGTAACTAAATAGACGGAAGTACCCGAGTCTATAAGCTAACGCGTGTTTATATTTATATAGCTAAAGATATTAGTATTTAAGTAGGCGATAGGAATTTCTAGTATATACGTACTAATATCGGTATTAGTATTATATTTAGTATCGTTATCGTCCTAACTATCGGTAACTATTAAAATTTTTAATTTATTCGTATTAAAGGAGGAGCTTATATTATTATTTTACTTAGGAGGAGCGAAGTAATTAGCGGTAAGATATCTTAGCTTTCCGTAATTATAATAGAAGCGGGGAGTTCTTTTAGTAGTATTCGCGGTTATAGGGTTATTTATATTAGGAGTAGTAGTAGGGGTTACTAAGAAGGTTCGTCGAGTATTATTCGGGATTAGTAAGGTACGGTACTAGTATACGGCCGACTCACGTCTTAAAAAGGTAACGATAGCTTTAATTCTACCGGTTAGAAAAACTTAGTTAATCTATAGGAGGAGTTAGGGGTAGTATTTAATAACTAGGTTACTAATAGTAGATAGTATTATCTTATCGGGTAGTAAGATACCTAAGATAGATATCTCGAGGGAAAGGGCTTTAAATCGAGTAATAAACTCCGTAAATATCTTACCTTTCTAGAAGCGTAGACCGCGGACTTAGGATATATATCTTATAGTAATAGCGGTAGTATTATTAAATAGAGTATTACGTAGATTAATATATACGTTATAGGGTAAGTTAGACGAGAGAATAACTTTCTAGGGAAGATCTATATAAGTATCCCTTATCTTATCTTAAACGAAGGCCTAAATACTAGGGGGGAGTAAGTTTAGCTCCTTAATAGTAGTGATATTAAGCTA
>LNGL01000030.1:0-54479 GCA_001510565.1 Knoxdaviesia proteae
ATATAAGTATCCCTTATCTTATCTTAAACGAAGGCCTAAATACTAGGGGGGAGTAAGTTTAGCTCCTTAATAGTAGTGATATTAAGCTATTAGAGAGAAAGACTAAGGGATATCGACTAGGCTATCTACTACTTAGGCGAAGAGAGGCGTATATTATCGCGTACCTTAAATTTCTAATATTTAATATTAAAGAGGGTTAAACTTTAGATTCTAGATAGGCGAGGGTCGCTAGTAACCGGGGGGGTTACTATCTCGACGTCCGTTTCGTCGATAGTTAGATAGATAATCGTTTCCGGGGTAGTAGGGTATTTAATTAAGAGGGGGGTAGGATAGTCTTCGGGGTTTTTAGTTAAGGAAAAGGTATAGTATAGTAGGTCTAAGGGAGTCGTAGCTTTAATAATAGAGGCTACGGTAGGACGTGCGTATAAAGGAGTATTAGATATTTAATTATTTTTATATTATAGAGGATTAATTACGAAGTACGGAGTATAAGCTTATAACCTTTTACTAAGTTACGAAGTAGCTAAAGGAATTATAATAAAAATAGAATTTCTTTCTTAGTTATTATTCTTAGTTAAGTTTTCTTTTCCCTTCGTTCCGGAAGAGGAAATCTAATATATATGAATTATCTTAATATTAGGGAACTTATGTGGGATGATAACTCATCGAAAAGATTAGTCATGTCAGGGGTTGTATCGATTGCTGCTTCCTTCACAATATGCGCGTGTGAGTGCGTATGTGCGTCGACGTCATTGACCGGGGGGATTTTATACCAAGGCCAGGAACTGGGGGAAGCCGAAAAGAAAAGAATAAAAAGAGGGGGGCTTTTTCTGTTGGCCAGCAGGGATTACATGCAAGGTCGAGTTTGCCCTAGGAATGGGTAAAACGGGAAAACGAGAAAAATAGTGCCTGATATGTGTTGAGAGGAGGACTTCGTACTCGCAGTTCATCGAGACGAAGACAAATGTGTTTTGTTCTTTCTTTTCGCTTCTCACGGGATGTGGGCCGCACCACAAATAGAATATATTTTCTTCCATCCTCTTTTTGGTTTGATTTAGATGAACAAGGGTCCCCTTCCAAACTCCCGGCCGTGCGTTTTTCTCCTCCCTAATATTCCGTTTGAGAGGATGAGAGGATCGAACCGAGGGGGNGGGGGGGGGGGGGGGGGGGGGGGGGGGGGGGGGGGGGGGGGGGGGGGGGGTTTGTTTCGCTGGTGTTGTCATTTCATTTCCAGATTACCGGACCACCACACGAAAAGAAAATCCTGCACTGACTGACAACCTGCGGTGTTGAGCTGGAGGAGCACAGATGCGCCTTTCTGGTGGTATCCGATGTCACCTCGCGCTTCTGGTTGTTTACGCGATGGGAAGACGATCAGGAGTACGATGAGGATTTTCTCTCTACCGAACCCCGGAGCTGACGACAGGCCCCGAATCTTATAGGTGCTATGTGCCTTATGCGAACTGTCCCGTAGATTTCGTGCACCTACTGTACATACCACATGAAGGTCGGCTTGTTGATGCCGTATCTCCCCAAGATCTGGTGTGTCGGTCAATCGGCTCGTGGACTTGGCGTACATCAGAAAACCGCAAGAAGGCCGGGATCTGCCAAGCCCAAGATCCCTCAGTGAAGGGGGAAAAGGACGGCCTACCGAAGCGCGAAGTGTCAAAATCTCGTGTCGCTTGTTTTCCTTTTTCCTTCGTTCCTTTTGCCTCGCAACGTAGTTATACGGGACCGGCTTTCGAGAATGCGTCGAGTGGGGGTTTTTTGGTGTTTCTTAAGGGCCGCCGTCGCTTCAGGGCTGAACAAACCGTCCGTGGTGAGTCGTTGCTATTAACCTCGTTTTTTCTACGAGTAGCTTTTAGTTATGGTTAAACCGTATTTCCTCGTGCAGCGCTCCGTATGCCTCGTGGCAATGACTGGTAGTATGTACTACACCTACACAGGCACTACGCGTACACATTCCAACAGAGAGGCAACCGATCTAGAAGACTTACTAGTTGAAGCTATCTCAAGCTCTAGACTATGAACTATTGACAACCAAAAGAAGCATAAACAGACCTTACGATCGAGACACAGGCCCTGGGGCCAAAAGACCGTGAGAGATATTCCCGGTGTTGGGAGGGAGATGAAAGGGACTGTATGTCCCCTTTCAGCTTGCAATACCCGCTACTTTATATCCGGAGAGGGACGGACGTGGTGTGGTCAGTCTCTGCAGATAAGATGAAGCTGGTAATCATACTGACGATAGCAGAACCGTTCCGCCGCCGGGCGTGCAGTGCCCTCGACTAGACAGGTGTCACGATGCAGGTGGAAAAGAAGATAGATTAAGAGAAGGGGATGCACATTAGCGACGAGACTAGCCTGAAGTCCTGGATTTGGGGGGTCGTCAGCCAGAGAGAAGCACGGATCAGCGTTTATATCGAGAGCGCTGATGGTTTGAATGATATTGGAGCTGGCTCGTATACTGGTTCTCTGGCTCTATATGACTACCCGCGTGTGTATAAATGGAAACGGATGCCCCGTCCGTCAGTTCAGCTCGTGAGTTTGTTCTTTGTCTGGGTGGCATATAGGACATGAGCGGAGAGACAGCCTCGGTGGCACCATTCCTCCCGTTCTCAGTTAGAGGAGATACCGTGGATATGAAAGTCCAGCCAGACGGGATGAGTAGACACGTCGCAAGCCAACTTGACCAAGGAGGGCAGACATACGCGTCGTTATATCTGTGCACCTTGTTACCTCGCTCACGACGCTTGACAATGGTTGCTGTGCAAGCTTTTAGGCCGCCGTTGCTCCTGTGCGAATCCCGAACGAAGGGTTCTGGCGGCCGGCCTCCCCTGATTGAAAACCACAAGTCTTGGTTGGGGCATCCGTTGTGACGGATTTGCCCCTTCCACAGCCTGCGATTACCGAACACCGAGCGCACGAACAGCCCACAGAAGGTTGCTTGCGATCTTGGAGTCCCTGGATTGCTCTTCTAGGGAGCCGGTCCCAAGGTTTCCACTCAGTTCAAGTGTACTGTGGCCACTGTTTCTCTTCCAAAGTTCAGGTGGCTTTTACGTTCAGTTCTCTCCAGCATTTGTCGCCTCGGCACACTGTTCCTCGAATCTCTCTCTCCTTCTTTTCTTTTTTGTTTTCTTCTTCGCCGCCTGCTCCTTCCCCCGATTTTTCATTCTCTCTCCTCCTTATCAATCGATCAACACACGTCTTTTAGAGATGCATGAGAATTCCCCTCCAGCACTCTTCGTATCTTCTTCTCCTCACGCAACACCCTAGATATTTCTAGCATTTCTCTTTTCCTTTTTCTTTTAGACTCGTCATCTATTGCCTCTCTCGCTCTTATTGGTTTTTTTTTCGCCTACCGTTCTGGGTTTACTGCTGATCGCCAGACCATCTCACGCCAAACATCGGCCGACTCACATCATTTTCCACTCTCATCGTGAACCGGCTCGCCCCCTTCTTCGTATCGCCGATTGCTGCCGTCTCTCTATGAAGTGCGGGAATTGTCTGGCAGACTAACTCTAATCAAACTCGGCCTTCCCGTTTCACCGTTTTGCGCTTCCGCGATCGGCGGCTTCTTTTCTCCCTCTCCCTCTCTCTCTCTCTCACGCGTCCGCTTAAGATAATATTGTGCGGGCTGTCCTTTTTTTTGTTTTTTTGTTTTTTTTTGTTTTGCCATCCTGTCTTAGTATCAGCGTCCATGAACCCACTGCTCCTTCGTCCAGTTTCCATTAGGTACTGACGTATCCAGTACTTCTTAACTCAACCTCGTGGGCGTATGCGGGCATGCCTGCTTTCCTGGATTTATGAGTATAACACTACCGCAACCCTGGAGTTGTCGCCTGGCGCCATCGCTTCTATCGAGAGTCGTCGCCCCGGTATAGCCAGCCTTGGCACAGACTCGGACGTTTTTTGTCTCTTCGTCATTTCTTTTCTTTGTATCTGTCTTGCACAACTACCACTCTAGTCACACGTTCGCTCTTCACAATGGCGCCCAACGTGTTCTCTGTACCAGTCTTCCTGGTCGTCTTCCGCGAGACCTTCGAGGCCATGATCATTGTGTCGGTCTTGCTGGCATTCCTCAAGCAGACCCTCGATGTGCCTGGAAACTCGGATCGCGACACATATCGCGCCCTACGACGTCAGGTGAGTTGTTTTGCGCCCATAGGGCTTCCAAACCGACGTTTAGTATCCACGAAGACACCCCTAACCTCCCGCCCGGAAACCCACTAACTGTATGCTCTTCTTTCGGCGATGAACAGGTCTGGCTAGGCACAGGCATCGGCTTCTTAATATGCATGGTCATCGCCGGCACTGTGATTGGCGTGTTCTACCGCTACGGCAACAAGACGTGGGAGGAGAATGAGCTCTACTACGAGGGCGTCTTCTCGATGCTGGCTGCTGTCATCATCACCATTATGGGCGCGGCACTGCTCCGCGTCGGGAAGATGCAGGCCAAGTGGCGCGTGAAGCTGGCCAAGGCCCTGCAGAAGCCCGTGGCTGTGGGCTCGGCCGGCTGGCTCCAGCGCTACCTGGAAAAGTATGCGCTGTTCATCCTGCCGTTTGTTACTGTGCTGCGCGAGGGCGTTGAGGCTGTCGTGTTCATCTCCGGCGTCTCGTTCTCCGCCCCAGCCACGTCGATTCCTTTGGCAGTGGTCGTGGGCCTCATCGTTGGTGCTGCGGCTGGCTATTTCATCTACAAGTCAGTTTTTGAAATCCACCTTCTGATCCTTGAGCTACAAGACTCGTCGCTAATCTGTTGCTTTTTTTCCGTCTTCCAGGAGTGGATCGGTATCGAGGATGCAAATCTTCCTCATTTTGTCGACGTGCCTTCTTTACTTGGTGGGTGCGGGACTTTTCACTCGTTCTGTCACCTACTTTGAACAGCAAAGATGGAACAGGCTTGTTGGTGGTGATGCTGCCGAAGTGGGCAACGGACCCGGCGCCTACGACATTGATCGGAGCGTGTGGCATCTGAACGTAAGACAAAACCCCCACCCCAAGCTCTATATTCAAGGGCTCCTTTCGAGGACTCAATGTCTGGCCAATTAGCTAACGGACATATTTTTCTCTCCTTGTATAGTGCTGTAGCCCCGAACTTAACGGCGGAGGCGGCTGGGGCCTGCTCAACGCGCTGGTGGGCTGGACGAACTCGGCCACCGTCAGCTCGGTCGTCTGCTACAACGTGTACTGGATCATCGTGATCCTCATGTTCCTGTCACTGCGGTTCCAAGAGGTCTATGGCCACTTCCCGCTAATACCCGCGCGAGCCAAGGGGGCCACCGAGGTGGCGGAGGAGGAAGCCCCGTCCGATCGCTCCGAGGCGGACACCGGCCACGGCAGTGCCGGTAGCAACCGGAGCTTGTTGCGCGGGGTGTCGACCACCGGGCGCGTGTAGATACCACTGTGCGGGGAGGAGAACGTGCAGTCGTTTGTACGGGTGTGTGTGTGTGTGTGTGTGTGTGTGTGATTGCATTTCTCTCACGGTTCGCGGACTTGGGTGTCTATGCGACCGTGGCATTGTTCCGGCGTTAGTCCATATGGATGGACGGTCTGGCATTTGCTTTTCTTCATTCTTCCATTTATGTCTCTGTTCTGGAGTCATCACCAGGTCTAAATATACCATGATGCATTGTTTCTGTATTGATATCCGCTCGCCCAGAGTTCAATTCCCTGCACCAGTGTCACGGCGATCGTCACGGTGACGACACGGAACCCCAGAGATTGAGATCTAGCGAGGATGCGAGCGTGTGCAGATCGGCTGCAAGCACAACGAACAACTTAATGTCAATCCGTGGCACAGAATTTCTCCATGACCCGGTTCATGCAGGGTCTCAACTATATAAATTCGGGACCAGTGCAGAAGACCTGCGTCTCATGCATGAGGGATGGGTCGCGCCGGGGGGGTCCGGATGGTTCGGCCCCACCCGGGAAACGGAAGTTGGTGTGCAGGGAAAGACGCAGGAACAGTGGCGACAACGTCGAGGATGTTCGTAGTTTGACATGATCTTCAGGAGAGTCTTCCAGGCCATGTAAACTTGGACTTCGGCCTGGGACTGGTGACACCTTTACACAAAGAATGTTGGTCTAGAAACCACCGATATTCGACCAGAACCCACCCCCACCCACGAACCCTAACCCTAACACATCTTATCTGATCCGACCTCGGAAACTAGCGGCTGATTACCTAAATTGCCTCAATTTTGGGCGGCGTATCTTTTTCTTGGGTCCTTTGGTTTCTTGGGTCCCCTCAAAATCCTCAACACTTTCAGAAGCAGCATCGTGGGATCCTTTTTGCGATTTTGCTTTTGTTCTTTTTCCCGCCCACCTTCAGTGTTGTGGTTTCACCTGGGTGGCTTGGAGGGAAGATTCTTGTGAAACCATAAATCTGATTTTTGGGGGTTTCTTTGTCTGTTGGGAAACACGGCTTTTCCCTTTCGATCTCGCCCCTTTCGCCCTGTTTGATTTCTGTATGTGGTCCACATGGAAAATTTCCAACTTTGTCGGTTCAATTGGCACCGGAGACCTGTGAATTTGCAGCATATTTCGTGCTGGCGTTACTGACAATGAACTGAACGTTCTGTACAGACTTTTGTTTTTCGCCTCCGGTCTAGATTTTCACACTCGCCACCCCGTTTTCTACCTCGAGGTTTCGGTGCATTAAGCTGGAGGAACGGAGTTGCAACTCCCGACCACGCCGCGACATTTCTTCGCGACCGTAACCCTCCCCATCCCGCCCTCCAACCATGTCCATTCTCAGCCACCGAGCCGTTCGGCGTGCGAATCCGCAGGAGCTTGCCACCGCTCTCTCTTCTGATACCCAACGTCTCCTCACGGCAGTATGCCACTTGCGCGGCCTGGCATCCGCCGCAGACCCGGTCCTCTCGTCTGACAACCTCGAGTGTTCAGTCCCATCGACGACGCCGCGGGATTCAGCATGGCGGACCCGGGCACTCACGGCCTTGAGCCAGAGCCAGCGGTCTAGAGCAGTATCCCGACGCGGCGGCCGTGCGGTGGTATCTTCGCCGTGTCTCGATGCGCGCCGATTTTTCCACCAGTACTTCGTCACCCACCTGCCGTCCTCCTCAATGCATCCCGACTCCCGCTACCACGGACCCGGCCACGGCCTCCCACGGGACGCCTCAATACCACACACCCCTGGCCCGGGCTCGTCACCCGCGGTGGTCCCGCCCAACATGCCGATGCGCGATCTGACGGTAGTGCGGATTCCGCTGCGGCGCGCCAAGCACCATTTCGGCTCGGCCACGGCCCGCGGCACCCGGCCTTACAACGAAGACACCGACCAGGCCGGCACCATTGACATGCCGGCATTTGCCCGCCGCCCACCGGCGAGTATCTCTAAAAAAGTTATTCAGGACCCCGGCGAGGCAACGCCCGCCGACTCGCCGTTTGGCGACCCGCAGATCTTCTACTTCGGCATCTTCGATGGGCATGGTGGAAACCAGTGCTCGGATTTTCTGCGCGACGAACTGCACGGATATATTGAAGAAGCGGCGAGAGTGTTGGGCTACAAGAGCTCGTTGTTGAAACCGGTGTCTGGACGGAAGACTGAGTCGGCAAGTGGGGCGCCTGCGGAACCTGCATCCAATGCGGACCAACCGGCGCCGAGCGAACCTGTCGACGCGGTCAAAATATTCAAGCAGCTGGTCAACGAGTACAAGGACACTGTTGGCGGATACTTCCGCCGGTTTAGCCCGGAGTGCTTCCAGATCGACTCGGAAACCGGCGAGGCCACGATCCCCACAGTGACAGTCGACACGCTACTGATGTACGCGTTTCTGCGGGCCGACCTGGACTTCATCACCGCCCAGGCCCGCCTTCCCGACCCGGATGACTCGCGGCTGGGCGACCTGCCGCTGAATAACGACGAGATTCTCGGCGCACCGCACCACGTGCCGCCTTCCGGCCACGGCATTGGCGGCAAGACCCGCTTCAAGGGCGGGTCCACCGCGTCAATCGCCCTGATCTCAACGCCGACGCCCGCGCCGTTCTGGCATCCGGACGCGCAGTCGACGCTGATCGTCGGCCACGTGGGCGACACGCGCGTGCTGCTTTGCGAGACGCTAACCGGCGCAGCGCGGGGCATCACGCTGGACCACCACCCGAAGAGCCCGCGCGAGGAGCGCCGCCTGCGGCGCTACGCGCCGGCGAACTCGCTGGTGTCGGGCGACAGCTTCGGCGAGGAGCGCATTGCGGGGCTGGCGAACTCGCGGGCGTTCGGCGACATGAAGAGCAAGCGCATCGGCGTGTCGGCCGAGCCCGAGGTCACGCGCACCGAGCTGGGCCCCGCGCAGTTCTCGTTCCTGGTGCTGGTCAGCGACGGCGTGTCGGGCACGCTGAGCGACCAGGAGATTGTCGACGTCATCAAGGAGGCGCGCACGCCCGAGCAGGGCGCGCAGGACGTGGTCAACTTCGCGACGGAGATCTCGGCGTCCGGCGATAACGCGACGTGCCAGGTCGTGCGGCTCGGCGGGTGGGAGCGGCGGTCTGAGGGCGGACTGGGGAGCCTGGGCACCAAGGAGATGCGGGACATGCGGCGCGAGGAGGCGCTCGATCCCCGGAGTAACCGGCGGTGACGGTCTTTTGATCCTTGTCTCCCAGCCGCCCGTTTTCTTTTTCTGTTCCCTTTCCTTTTGTTCACTTATAGACGTTCCCCCGGCCCATGGTCTCTTGTTTTCCCCGATGATATTTGTTATGGTTTAATGCGGCATGTTTTTTGTAATTACCTGGGCTTGTGTTTTG
This sequence comes from Knoxdaviesia proteae, assembly GCA_001510565.1. NCBI lineage: Eukaryota > Fungi > Ascomycota > Sordariomycetes > Microascales > Gondwanamycetaceae > Knoxdaviesia > Knoxdaviesia proteae. The sequence goes on from LNGL01000030.1 coordinate 8,764, forward strand.
GGCATCACGGCGTTCTTCATTTTTCCATTGCGCTTCGCGTTTGTATACATGCTGCGACATTTGGTTCATGATCTGTTTTATTTTCCCAAGAGAAGCGATTGATAGAACACATGAGAGAAAGGGTATAGTTTTTTTGGCTTCGCCTATTTTATTTGAATGATACATCTACGCTTAAGTTATGAAGCGACTTGCCCCCCCCCCCCCAAAAATCTCGACTGCTTTTACGCTCTACCAAAAAATACTTTTCCTTCCTATATGCTATTATGAACTGAAAAATAGAAACACCTAGTAACGCTAGAGGAAAAACAGACGAACAACAAGGAGGACCTCTTCAGTCATCAAAGCCCTCGAATGATCCATCATCACCGGCCGTGGCAGCCTTGTTCGACTTCTCGCCGCCGCCGCCGCCGTTCTCACTCTGGTTCTGCTTCCGAATCTGCGCAATCAAGTCCTTGAGCTGCATGCGCTCGGCAAGCTGCTCGGGCGTCATGGTCGCCTCTTTGGTGGCCTCAGCCTTGCGCCGGCGCTTATCCCGGCGCTCCGAGCGCACCTCCTCGCGGCCGTGCTTGCCGCTCCACGCCTCGGCGTTCTTCTTGCGCTTCTCGCGCAGCTGCGCGGTCGCAGACTCGGCCGTGCCGCCCTCCTCGGCCTCGCGTTCGGCGGCGAGCGCCTCCTGGCGCTGCTGCTCGCGCGCGCGGTCCTTGTACGCAAACGCGTCCCAGCCGAACCCGGTGAGCCCGAGGAACGGGTCGCCGTCCCAGCCGCGCAGCTCGGGCATCTTGGGCATGCGGAGCAGGCCCCAGGCGTGGCCGAGGTCGGCCCAGTCGAGCTCGGTGGTGCGGAAGATCGAGGAGGCGGCGTGCTTTGTGTAGCTGCGCACCCACGACACAAAGGCCTTTTGCGCTTTGTCGTGGATGGCGCGGTCGGATTTCAGGAGGTTGCGGAGCTTGGTGGTGGTGGTGGTGGCGTCGGCCGCCGATATGCTGATCTCGGGGACTTCGAGCGGCGTAATCGGGGTCTGGCGGGCGTCGAGGAAGGGGATGTACGCTTCTTCGCTGCCGGGGTGCAGCATGACCACCGATAGGCCTTTGCGGCCGGCACGGCCTGCGCGGCCGTTTCGGTGGATGAACACCTTAGGGTCACTCGGCGGGTCTGCAATATGGGTCAATACAAGGGAAATCGGTACATGAAGTGAAGGACGGGTACATACCAATTTGGACTACGAGGCCCACTTGCGGAATGTCGAGGCCGCGAGCTGCTAGATCGGTGGTAATGAGAATGCTCGGCGATGCGGCAGTGACAAAGCGGTTGAAGTTCTTCTCGCGGACCTGAGACGCGTGCTTGCCGTGGAGGGGTATCAACGAGTATTTCTTGGGCAGCAGCACGGGAAGCAAGTGCTGGAAGAAGTCGACCTGGGCACACGTAGCAAAGAATACCATGGTGCGCTGGGGGGTCTTCTCAAGGGCGTCCAGCAGCTTGACGAGCGCGGGCAGCTTGTGGCTGGGCGGCAGGATGAGGTGGCGCATTTCGAGGCTGGCGGGGGTTTTGCGGTCCTCGAGCACGGTGCCGTCCTTGATGTTCTTGACGCGCACGGAGATCTTTACGGGGTTGCGCAGGCCGACGCGGATGATCTCGCTGACGGCCTCGCTGACGCTGGCGCTGAACAGGCCAGTGCGGCGCTGCTTGGGCAGGTAGTTGAGGATCTTCTGCAGGTCGGGCTTGAAGCCGAGGTCGAGCAGCCGGTCGGCCTCGTCCATCACCAGCATCTCGAACGACGACTGCGGACAGTGCACGTGCGGCGACTTGAGCAGCTCGACCAGCCGGCCCGGCGTCGAGATGATGATGTTCGGGGATGTGCGCAGAAAGAGCGCCAGGTCGGCGGCGGTGGTGGCGCCGCCGCCGACCAGAAGCTGCGGGACGACGACCGGCGAGGCGGAGACGGGCCGCTTCTCGTCGATGTCTTTGAGGAACTCGAGGGCGGCGGCGGATTCTTCGTGGAAGGCGAGGAGCGAGAGGAGGACGGAGTGAATTTGCGTGGCAAGTTCTCTGTGTGGCCGGTGTCATGGTTAGGACGTGGGTCTGGTTCTTGACACAACACGTATACAGAGCGACTGACCTTGTGGGGGAGATTATCACGGCGGCGATGTGGTGCCGCTTCGTCGGCTCGTCGATGCATAGTATTCGGAGTACTGTTGGTATTAAGAATGATAATGTCTTGCCAGAGCCGGTGACTGCCTGGAGTTATTTGTATAGACCGTTAGCACTAAGAGGATGACAAGATGAGGGCTGGCCACCAGGAACTCCGTACCTCAACGACAACGTCGGTGCCCTTCTTCGCCAGCCACTGGCCGAGGACACTCGCCTGAACGGCGGTCATCTTGGGGAAGCCGCTGGCCATGGCATAGTCGAGGATCCACTGCGGCAGCGGAGGAGTGACGGAGCTCCATGCGCGGGGGTCGAGCTTTTGCGGCTTGTCTTTAGACATCGTGTGTCTGGGCGGCCAGGGAGCCGGCGTTCGGTCCGGTCCGGGGAGGCGGGGAGGTGGTGGCGGATCGGGGGAGCTTCAGGGCCGGGTGAAGCCTCAAAATTTGACCTTGGATGTCAATGTATGATAGGAAGACGCTATATATGAGAATGTTGTCGCAGTTACACTGGAGGACAACAGTAAGTTTGTAGCTGGTAGCTGAATCGTTCTGTGACAGTCTTTTTTTCTTTTCTTTTTTTTCTTCAATTTTTGGCGGGACGATAACGATAAGAAATCTCGATAATACTATCGATAAGCCGATAACAAGATAACAGCGGAGGCCATAAATGTGGATCCCGATGTCACGACGACCCGAACAGGCACCCAAAAGGGCATGAGGACGCATGTACCAAGTACAATCACCACACGTGCCGCACTTGCGTGGCACAAAGCCAGCGCAAAGCCGTGAATTTCAGCTCTAAATGACGTTCCGAGCGTGGAGTTGAGGCAGCCGTGATAGAATGCCCAACTTTTTCACCCCCAGCGAGCCTTATGTTCGTGGTGGCAGAAGAGCAAGTTCGTTTTTCGGGTTGTACTCGTACAGACCGTTCGGGAAAGCCGGGCTTAGTCAGAAAGTGGAATGTGCGAGAAAAGCGCAGGAAATAGTGCTGGGGGTTTGTTTCAATCTTTTTTTTTTTATTAATCTTTTCACATGCAAGGATTTTTAGACGGGTCAGTCCACTGCAACAGTGTTTGCTTCCTTCGCTTCTTCATATAGACTCCCGGTCGCCATCAAATGGAGACTGCTGGAACCACAAGTTTTTCGAGCGACCACGCCGAATCCAGGCAAGGTGATGTCAACAGACAGTTGAGCGGGACGCGGGAGAGATGGGTCGGTGATTATCTTGCAAGTACAGGGTACAAGCAGGAAAAGCACGCGTGCACTTTCCGAGAGGATTTTTTTCTTTCTGGTCCTGAATAGGCGTTCCTGGGTAGTGGATCTGGGTAGCGTGCCCGGGGAGGTACCTCCGCAGGGATATTTGTATGGCGGAGGTACTTGGGCTTTTTAGGGTGGGAGCGAGGAAACTGTGACCTGAGATATCAGGTCGCCAGAATCCAACCTCATCCCATCACGGAAGAGAAAAAACTGCATCCAACATTGAAGCTCCAACCACTCGATCACGTTGTTCACGATAGCACATATATGTTGTTTATCTATCTCTTCATGCATGAAGCAGCTTACAGTCCTCTTCACAAGTGACTAACTATATTTATTCACGCTCTCCCAATTTCTCCCCGACGATCACCGACCCATCGCGTCCGTTGATCTTTCCCACCTATCCGGCGGTTGAAGCGAAACCTTGGAATCAACAGCCCAAACAAGCCTAGGGGCAGACAGAAACCAAAAGAGTCTGCGCTCGGTTGGCCAGCAAAACTCGTTTAACGGACCACGGACAAAGATATTGCGAGCCCGCGAAGGAGTTACAGGACCAGATTGTCCGAATCCCACCTCACTCACGCCATACAGTGCAGAGTTACTTGCACCAGCCATTTTTGTTGGTCCTTGTTCTGTTTTTCTTCCTCGATATCATTTTCTGTGAACAGAGACTTCTTACACGACCGGGTTTTCCTATTGGACTGTTCCGTGTCGTTCGTCGTCGCATCGACCGATCGCCAGCAAAAAAGAAATGAAAAAAACGGATATATAGCAAAGTCCGCTTCCTGTTCCAATCCCCGTATGTACCAGGTACATCCCGTCCAGCTCGGATTTGCCTGACTTCCTGTCTTTCCCTTTCCAAGCCACTAACCTTCAGTGGGCGAAGCGCTGCACCTTTAGTGCTTTGAGAACCCTCGATAGTGTCTCTGGTGCTGCAAAGTCCACTGCAAAAGCCGTCCAGGAGACCCGTTTACTCCATTTTGCCCGCTAAACACGCTGGCTGGTGTTGTGTCGTGTCTCATCGCATGCCACATGAAAAAAGACAAGCAAAACTCTTTACCGCCAGCCAACTCTCGTACAATTTCCACCGTCTCTCACGCACTCTCTTCGGTCTTCTCACACACCCTCTTTCGTTGCTCTCTTCCATGCTCCATTTTGTATCCTATCTTTTCATCTTTATTTTCTATTTTTATTTGTCCTTAATTTTTTTCCTCCTTCCTCTTTTCTCCCCCCTCTCTCCTTCCTTCCCTCCCCCCACTTACTTTTTATCTTCTCTTCTCTCCCCCCCCATTCTCATATGCCGTCATCATATCCCCACGACGATTCAACTTTTGCTTCTTCGCTTCCGTCGTCGTCGTCGTCTTCTTTATCCTCCCCCCCCTCTCCCCCTCCAAATCTGTCTTGGCCGGGCTCACCATCGTGCGACAACGCCGTTGTCGCTGAACCTCCTCCTCCTCCCTCTGTGGTAGCCGAACATCCCCGAGTCTCGTCCTCGACAGATCCGGACTCTCTGGCCGAAACCACCCGGTCACCATCTCTCTCGAAGATCATCTCCACTCCAGCCTCTCCCGAGATCTCCGCATCGGCGTTTTTGCCGTTGTCTGTTCCGTTAATATCTTTCGAGTCGCCGTCTTCAAATAACTCCAAACGTCCGGCCCGCCGTCGACGCCGATTTTCTTCCGCGTCACCCACTCCGTCGACCTCATCTCCATATACTCTTCTCGTCCTCCCTTGCGTTCTACGCCGTCCGTTGATCGGTACCCTTCAGTGTTCCGGTCTCGCTCCGCTACTATCGCCGCTGTTCTTTGACTCAGATACCCAAGACATGGCTTCTGCCGCTGCTGTCCCGTCGACACCACGTGTCATTTCTCCGACTCCTCCGCCGTCCGATGGCCAATCGTCATCTCAAGACTCGTACTTCGGCCCCGTCACCCGGTCACGGAAGCGGGTCTCGACCCAGCCGGTAGTTCCGGAAGATGACGTTCTCGACGACAAGCTCGATGTCGACGAAATTGATGGTGACGATGCCCAGCTAGACGACAGTGATTCGCCGGACCGGCGCCGGTCTCGTACGCGGAGTCGTTCGCCGATGGAACTCCGCCAGAAGCCCCGCCGCGCTTCCCTCCGGAAATCCGTGTCCGATGGCTCCAAAGTCAAGGCCGAAACTCGCGCTGCCGCCTTGCCCATCGCCACCAATGGCAGTCCGCTGGGGACAAACGGCAACGCCAACGGCAAAGCCGGAATCCTCGGAAATGGCCACCTCGCCCCCCCTACACCGACGTCCTCCATGTGGAACTGGCGCGATTTCAGCCGAAGCCCGAGCCCGCTCGGCCTGATCCCCATCCACCGCCATTGGCGCACCTTCATCCACAAGCACGAAGTCCCGCGCAAGGTGCTGCACGTGTCGATCGGGTTCTTCGCCCTGTGGCTGTATATCAGCGGCACCCAGACGCCGTCGGTGACGCCGTGGCTGATGGCCGCGCTGATCCCCATCACGCTCGTTGACTGGGTGCGCCACAAGTCTCCGCGCTTTAACCGGTTCTACGCGTCGGTGCTGGGCGCGCTCATGCGTGAGAGCGAGTACATGGGCTGGAACGGCGTGATTTTCTATCTCCTTGGCGCGTGGATCGTGCTGTACTTCTTTCCCAAGGACGTCGGCCTGATGGGCGTGATGCTGCTCAGCTGGTGCGACACCGCCGCGAGCACCTTTGGCCGCCTGTACGGCCGCTACACGCCGCGTATCCGCCGCGGCAAGTCGCTGGCCGGATCGCTGGCGGCCTTCGTGGTCGGCGTGGCCACGTCGGTGTTCTTCTGGGGCTGGCTGGCACCGCGCATCGGCCACATCGATGACGGCAGCAAGTTCCCCTTCATGTTCACCGGCGTCCTCCGCCTCCCGGCCGCCGCTGCCCAGGCCATCGGGCTCGCACCCGAGGCGGCGACCATCTCCGGCTCGCTCGCTCTGGGTGTCATGAGCCTGTGGTCCGGCTTCATTGCCTCGGCCAGTGAGGTTGTGGATCTGTGGGGGTGGGATGATAACCTGACCATTCCGGTTCTTAGCGGATTTGGCATCTGGTCGTTCCTCCGTGTTTTTGGATAGACTGTTTCTCGGCCCTTTTTTTGGTCTTGAAATGAACTCATTTGGTCGCGATTTCTTTCTCTCTCGCGTTTCCGCCCCTTTCGTCGAAGCCTCGCCTAGCTCGGTCCAAGTTTGGCTATCATAGATTTCTGTTTCATAGCTTCGCCTTTGCCTATTTTCTTCTTCTTTTCTTGCTGTTGGTTGAGTTGAGCCGGTCATACTAGTCTCGGTCTCTTATCCTTTTTTACAGTTCGCTTTTCCAACTCTCCTCTCTCCCCTATATTCTTTCTTTCTTGAGCAATTCTGGAGTTTTCTTGCCCCATGGTTTTTGTTTCAATTTTTGCCCGAAAACAGCCTTCTGCATCGCCGCGTTTATCTTTCTAAAGACTTGTTGTCTGTGTTTAATGGAGTTTCCTCCTTTTTTGGATAGTCCGGGTGGAATGTGGTGGGATTGCTTGTGGTGGTCGTGCTTTGCTTTCCTCCTAACGACACAGTTGTTTTTTCTCCGTCTCTTTTCTTTGTTCTTGGTGGTGTGTGTGGTGTGTGTGGTGTGTTAATGACAGGGTCGATCTCCCACGGAGAAGAGAAGCAAACCAGATCCGGGTATTTGATTTTTTTCGGTTCTACGTGTTTCCCCAGATGATGTTCCTCTTGTCTTGAGATTCCGATCCTCTCTAATCGTCCATTTATCCTCTCTATCTCTCCCCTTCCTTTTTCTTTTCTCTTGGTTGAGCGGCAGGAATACACGGGTATTGTGTACCAGTGTTGGGAAAACGGCGGGATTGCATGTACCCATGAAGGAAACGGCTTAGATAGCAAGAATGAGGAAGACCCCCCCTTTTTAAAGATGACTTACTTCACGCTTTTGAAGAAACACACCGTACCCAGTATCAGCATGAGCATCATTAGCTGCTCAAGTTGACAGTCATTGCTGACGAGTTATGAAGTCCTCCAAAATGCGACCATGAAGATACTGAAACAAGTGAACCACACAACGACAGTCTCTGGTTCAGAGCACCCTCGCCAATACGGGTTTCCGCGCACACGTCGTGTCACACACAATGACGGATAAGAGAGCGCAGAAAACGTCGAGCGGCGAGCATACCGCCCTGCTGCTTGTCTCGTCTCTGGCCTCCACGAGCACATCCCACACGACGCCAGTGACGAGCCATGCAAGGCGTCAGTCCGGTCCTGTCTGGCTGGCTATATCACTCGGCGTGGGAAATGCAAGTACCGCAGGATTTACGTCCAAAATCCTTGGTACAAAAAGGCGCCTCTCGCGAGAAAGAGATATAAACAATATATATTTCCATGATGGCGTCCTCTGTGCGTTGGCATGTTCGTCCTCGGGGGGGTGAGTGTGAAGAAAACCGCGGGAGTGTGCACGTCATGCCCTCCCCCCCCATCCGGCGAGCTCCGGCGAGTGTGTGGCGAGTGGTGGCAAGCACGACGAGAATGGAGAATGGCTTGTTTCACCGCAAGTGATGTGTGTGAGTGGGCTGGAGAGGCCAGCCTTCCTAGGTCTAGCTGTGTGCTTAGCTCTTCATGTTTGCTGCTTGCTTATCGTCACATACGAGCTGTTTCCGAAGTCGGAGATGATACTCACCGGAGAGAGGTAGCAAGTGAACGTACTTGGGAATGAGAGGGCGTGTGTGAAGGTATTCAAGGCGTGCGTGTCAACGAGGGGCGAGGGGAGTGCCGTGCCCCTATTTGAAGTGTGTAACCCGAACTCTCCGCCGTTTGGCATAGTCTTGGGGAACAAAAGCACACACGGCTTCGGGCCTTTGACGAGAGGGAGCGATCTGCAGGAAGCAAAAAAACGAGAACGCAGCGTGTATGGCCCAACATGCCTTCACGAGCCAGGGGGGAGTTTTCCTTTTGTGTGTGTTCAAACCACTCAGTACACCCGGGGGGTAATCTACGTTGGTAGGTCCCTGGGAGGAAACCAAGAAATACAACACGGCCGGCGGCATTGCACCAACGCCGATCTGGGACATGTTCGTTCCGTCTGAGCACACCTGCCGGGAGCGTCCACGTATATCTGTGCGCATTATAGCGGGATGATACTGCGTGTGTGTGTGTATCTGCTCATACACAACGACAGCTGATACGGGCGTGGGCTTGCCTTTCTCTTGTGTCGTTCACTAGATCCATGCAAGCCTTGCGCCACGGCATTTCCGGCCTGTTCGTTGTCGTTGTTGTCGACATCAAACAGTCCTTACCCACCCCGCGGGTTGTTGGGCTGGTGATCTTTTCTGTTTTCTTTTTCGTCAGTCTTCAACTAGGTCTTCGGTCGGCAGTTACCTGCGTTTGCTTCGTGGATGCAACGTGAGCGCAAAGAAACTAGACAGGTGTCATAAGGCGGTGGTGGATATGCAGTGGGAGGAGGAAGAGGGTGTGTTGACCAGCCTACTTGATTTTTTCTTGTTGCCTCGTGCAGGACGTTGTGTTCATATATCACACTGCCAGCTAGCAGTGGTGGTGGTTCGCGGAGACACCGGCGGTTCTTTTTGTTCTTCCCACATTTCATCTCTGGAGGAGAATATGAATCAGGGGGAGAGAGGGTTAGGTAAAGGAGAGGCGAAAAAGGGTGAGGGAGAAAAAAAAAAACCCCCACAAACGGAGGGCACATTGGGTATGCGGTGCTGTGATATATCTAGGGGAGGAATGGGCCAAAAGTAATCGCCTCAACATTACTTGAACGCCCTACTCTCCCAACCCGGCTCCAACTAACTGTGGAATTACGGAGTCTTGGCTGGTGTGCCGCCTATGTTTTTCGCGGCACAACAGGAGCTGCGCGTCCCCGGGAAGAACGACTTGCACTTACAAGCCGGGACTCCTCCCATAGAATGGGGATATTTATTAACCTTGTCCCTACCAGGCGGCTATCTGCGACGGGGAGACTCGAACGAACGAGTCCCGGATTCCCGTCCCCAGAAATATCAGTTGTGTTTTGCACGCAGATACCGCTGTTCGACTGAGGCTTCGATTGGTGAAAGCGTGTCAACATAAACACAGTTATATGTTGCAGGTGACAACAACACAGAACCCTAAGATACTTGGCGCCGCTAGGGTTGCGCGGCGAGCGCCGTCTGCTACCAGCTGCGGGCAGCTGGCTGGTGCTGCAGTCCCGTGGGCTTGATGTGTGTGCGCTGCGTATATGTGGGTGTTGCTCCGGTGGATGCGGTGTAACCACTGCAAGAGTCAGTGTGTGCTTTTCTTTTCCTGTTTTCCTCTTTCTCTCCCCCCTTCCCATCCGTTCCATGGTGTCATTTCAATGTCACACCAGTGGCCCCCGTCATTGCTGCCCGTCTTCGTTGGCTTGGTGTGCTGTGCTGTCTTATGTCTTTGACTAGCCTCGAGTCTTGCTCTTTTGGTCATATTGAGGACAAATCGGGACTACCCAAACCGGCAGATGGGGTAGCGGGTGAACCTCTCAATCCATCCAGTTTGTCTTTGGTATTGTGAGCTAGGGTCAGACCGTAAGAACGGCCATCCTCACACACCTGAGCATACCTCGATGACATGGCCGGGACTGCCGTTCTTCCCCACTTCCGGTCGGCTTCGCGCTGCCATATGCCAGAGAACAGTGTCCAATGTTACACGGACAACTTGACCGCTTGACTAACTGTTCACCTGGGGTTCGTTCTGTGCTAGTTGGAGCCTGTCATTCTTGCACTTGTGAAGGCGTGACGTTGTTCTTTTTGTCTTATCACAGCAACTTCCGACACATCACAAACTCTCTCGACCGAGGCCATACCCAGAACGGAGAAACGAGACGGCTCGTGCAGCCAGAGACCATGACAAGGACAGGAAAAGGTGGGTGTGTGAAGGGAAATGGGCCCATGGGACGATGCGCGTGGCGGTCTTCCCCAGAACCGAGACTTTCCCACTTCTGGGCTGTCGTGTGGCTCTCCTCTCTTCGCTGGGTGATTTTCCGTGCCCGCAACGCGGACGCTGGTCGTCCCAGTGGTGGCGGCCGTGGAGTGCGAGCTGGCATGTTGGGATATCGCTAGGCTGAGTTAGCTGACTTTCGTTTGAGAAACGGAACTAGGGGGGCACAGCGCCGTACAACAGTGCCGATCACTTGAAGGTGGCTAGCCGACGGCGGGAGAAGAAAAGAGAAGACCGACAGGAACAACCTCTTGGAGGCGGTGGCAATTAAGTGCGCTTACCGCGAGAACAGAAGTTCGGGATAACAACCTGGTTTTGTTTCCGTCCGTGTCCTTCTCCCCCATTCCCTCATCCAGTCCGTGCCTCGTTGGCCTTCCAGAGTTCTGGGTGAGCCCCAACGGTGACCAGTGACCACAGACCTGAGGCTCCATGAGGCTCCATGAGCTCTTAATAGAGTTGTCTATTTCTCTTGCTCCCCAGCGCACCACAGGACCAAACTTTTGCCGTGGAAGATTGCATACGATCTTCGTAGATCGCAACTGCAAGGATCCATTTCTGCTTCATCGCGGGCTTCTTGTTGATTCTCGCGGCCGTCCGTGCAGACGAACACGTCAATCATCAACAGTCGACTCGTTCTCCGCTTCACGTTTAACAAGCCGGGCTTGAAGAGAAGAAGAGTACGAGACTTATCCGGGGTGTGTATGTGTGCGTGTCTGGAGTGAAGCACAGAGACACCTTACCTGCACTTGCAAAAAGGCATGGCGTTTTCTCTACTGTCAGCCTGGCTGGCAGAACTAGCTTGTGTGCACAGGATGGATAGCTCGGTGTAACCACCAGTTCGCCGTATCCCCGCCACCACACACACACACACACATGCTGCTTCCAATATTTCCTCTCCGACCTATCAGTTTGGGGGTCTACATGACTTGTAAGTGCCATGGAGAGTGAATGGTAGTAGGGGACTTTACAACGCGCGTCTAGAGCTGGCGGCATTCATTGCTTTTCCCCCATGCATGTGTTGCATGTTGTGGGAGGGTTGTGATTGACAGTCTAGAACTGACAGGTTGAACGGAGTGTAGTACAAGCAACAGGGAACGAAGAACAGGGACAGGGTGGCGAGGGAGAGAATGACCAGTATTGGGTCTTTATTGAAACTCGCAAACTACTCGTCTATTGCGTGGTGCACATGTCCTGGTATCCGTCAATGATTTGAGAATACTTAGGACGAGTGCCCAGGGTTGATCATACGGAAGGTGAACTTTCGGAGCGGAAACACCGCACAACTGAGCGAAACGAACAATGCTCCGATATGTACGAGCGAGGTGTCTCGTGCATGAGCTCTGCATATGTCTAATGAGGTGAAGGGGACTTAAGACGGGGAGAAAGTCGAGAAGCAGAAAGAAAAGCCGAAGGCGTGTGGTCCACGCCATACGATGAATCCTCTGGCGACGCCACGAACAATCCGCCAGTTCGACATCAGTCTCTGCCACACTGTAGAACAATGGACCAGTGATGCCGGTGAAGAAGAGGGGGGCTTGTGTGTTGTGCTCATGAAAAAAAAAGAAAATAAAAAGAAATATGTGCACTCCGACCTACGCTTAGCCGGCCAAGCTGTTCTCCCGGAAGTCAGTCCTCGAGTGGGTGGTACTCCCCAGCCACACAGTCACCGCATGATGTACGTGAAGTATGTGAGGGGAGACTAGAAGAAAAAAAGCATAAGATTTTGGAACCGGGACTTTGCTCACTGATACCACCCTCCCAGGTAGTGGTGATGTGTCCTGCATATGACGGGGCGGTAAGCCTTTTTCTTTTTGTGTCTCATGCCGCCGGGCAGGTATGTCTCTCAACTGCTGCTCACATTTGAGATATGACATACCGACAGCAGAGCAAACAAGACCCAAACTCAAACGGGGATAGAGAGATTTGCCCTTGAACAACGAGGAATTTGTGACAAACACCACCTCCGAAATGATGGCCTCAGTTTGCAGCAAAGAAAAACANGGGGGGGGGGGGGGGGGGGGAGAGCCTTGGATGGTGACACAACGGTAGCGAGACACCACACCAGGTGCACGTAGCCAGCACTTTGCCAGCAGGAGTCCAGAACTGCAGGATGGTGGGCTAGAAAAAAAGAAGAGAGAAGAAGAAAAAGGGGGAGGGGAGGAGAGGAGAGGAAAAGAGGGCCGGAGGTGGCCGGAATGCACAGGCAAAGGAGACCGAGTGAGGGATTCTTAAGCGACGGGGGCGAGATGTCAGCGTATCTGGTTCTCAGAGATAGGAGCACCAAACGAAAGAAAGTGAGAGAGAGAGAAAAAGCCAGCTTGGACCATTTGATGCCTGAACTATCAGATGGGGGGAAGACCTGCCACGTTGGGCAGCGATGTTCATTCTCCCCACATATGCCTGCCGCTGGCCGAATGGGATTCCGTGCTGGCTGAACGGGAACAAATCGGCTAAAAAGATACGTCTCTGTCTCTGGTTGCTTTGAGACATGCTCCCACGAAGCTGGCAGAGTTTTGACCGTGAAAGAAGAGATATATTGTTGGCTGAGACATGTCAAAGACGGGCAAAGACGCTGTGTCTCTCGGGAGCGGAAGTAAGGATTCGTTTTCCGGACAGGAAAAAAAAGCTTGAACGAGACAGCTACAAAGTCAGAAGCAGTCAGATAGTGAAAAAGTGAAGAAGGCCCTGACTTCAATCCATTATCAATGACTTCAACTTTCGAAGGCCTTGAAAGTTGTTTCACAATGTTTCTTGCAAGAGAAGATGAACGTTTCTGTAGCCCTGGAGTTGAGGTGTCTGGTAAGGCTCTCGCTTTTCTACCAGGGGAGGGCAATTAATTTCCATCCAATGAGCAGCGCTGATGCCGGCGCTAGCGTTCCATTTCCACCACAAACTGGGAGGAACAGAAACCACCGATTTTCTGGCGAATCGAAAATCAGGAAATCTCTCCAGTTTTGGCCCCTCCACAGTCTAGCATTTCTAGCCAATCAAGACGTGGAGAATTCCAGGCGGGACACAGAGCAGAAGGAAGAGTCCAGGCAAAAGAAAAAGGACGCCACGAATGTTGGTCGTGAGTGGCGAGCGAGCCTTTCGGGGAAGGAACGCGCGCTTCATGAAACAGATTCGTTAACATCCTGGGATTTTTATCAAGACGACAAACCTCTCTTGATTCTGCCTCTTCCACATCTTCATTCACACATGCATGATCGGGTTCTCGCTTCTTCTTATCTTCGCGTCGTCAAAAGTTTGGAGGCATCTCATCTCATCCATCCAAGCTGGGGCACCCATACCTAGCACCTGCAGAAAGACCCGGTTCATTGGATGGACAACTGGCTGCCTCCTCTCTTCGACCCGGATTTGCTGTTTGCTGTGGTCGGTATTTTGATCTTGGAGCCAACGCGTCATACGAGTATTTTCTCGTTTATTTCTTAGTCTTCACGATATCAAATGCCCGGTTATCTTAGATTAAAGAACTCTCCCCGTCAGGCTTGAAAAGTATATCTTTCTTGCTAATGATCACTCTTTCTCAACTTTCCCTTGCCTCTCAAGTGAGCGGCACACATTCGGCGTTCACCAGTGGTCCCGGTTGAAATTCTGGCTTCAGTATGCCAGCCAAGCCACCAGGTGAGGACAGACACACAGTACGGAGTAACTTATATGCTGTACGCTGGCGGTGGCCAAGGCTTCCTTGTCTTGCTTCCTGCAACCCGTCCGCTTTTTTTCGGTTTTCAGCCTACAGCACCGGCCACCTGAAAGGACACAAAACTGGGGACTCATATGGTGTTCCATAGAAAAGCAGCATTCGTCCTCTTAGGATAAGGATCTTATCGAGTCCAGATCCTCGCTCCTGGAGCTTTCCCATACACAGTCCCAAAACATCCCCAAATGCGCATCCTTTTCCTCCTACATACAAATAGGTTGTGTCCTTCATATTTGCATCCCCCTTTTGAACCTCTTTCCCTGCGTACATGAGGTGTACTCTCGAAAACCACCCGTTCCGTGAACTTCTAGACGAACCAACCATTCAACCGCCCCTCGGCTCTCCTATTCCCAGCCAAGCGTCTTCAAAGGACTTTGCACTGTTACGTTAGACTTTTGACAACGCATCAACACCCGGCTCCAAAACCCACCCACACCCGCATCCATACTGTACATACATTCACACACATATGCATTCCGATTCTTACACACACAGAAAAAAAACCGCCTCGTTTACCACTCACACTCCCCTCCAAAGGTCTGTAGTCCAATGATTCCAATCGTCTTCATGGAAACATGCCATCAAACACAGGCAAAAGCGCACTCAACGCACAATCACCATTATGATATCAGCAAGATATGGCGGCAAATTAACACGCAAAGGTTGCAACGGCAGGAGACTCGGTTTTGAATGGTACAATGGCGTTTGTATGCACAAGATCATCTCTTTCTCTCTCTCTCTCTCTCTCTCTCTCTCTCTCTCTCTCTCTATTTTCTTCCCAGACTTAACCGTCATTTGCATCTGAACAGACCACGTTATGTGAAACTCTCCTGTACATGCAGTCTGCCCTTCTTCCCGCATTGACACTTCACACATACACACACAAACCATTTTCTTTTCACACCCACCAGAATCTGCTCCTTCATTCTCGCTAGAGTCAGCGTGCAGGAAACATTTTTCTCGCCTTTCCGGACTTGACCTGTCTGCCTAGTTGCCTGCTATCTCATATCTTGGATTCAACATACCAATACCACCCATAGAACACATCCAGTCTAATATACGCCCCTGGTGTTGATAACTTCCTGAACATTGATCCTTTCCAACTTTCGCGAACTTCATTGCTGCATCTTCTCTCCCCAACCACGCAACCTTTGCAATTGATTCCGGTGCTCCCGTCATTTCAGTACCCTATCCTTGCTAGGCTCCTCCATGGATTCACAAAGTGTTGAACATACATAAATTCGGATATCCTCCAGACCACCCATAACTTCTTCCCACCTCCTCCCACTACTCAGTCCTCCCCTATCTCTCTCGCTTTCAAGATCAGTATGGCTAGGCTCATCCATCATTATGACACTCACACTCGGCAAAAAGCTCGAGCTTCCACATTTCGGTGAGAACTCCACTTCTCAATGGCCAGATGCACCAGCTCCTCGCATCCTTCATACTTGCAGTAGAAGAGGAAAAAAAATACACATGCCACCTCATCCATAAGCCCTATCGATTTATCATTGGACGAAAATATTTGCGGCCAATGGTTGGCCTCTTTAATGCCCCTCTCTACCATTCTCCATCCTCCTATGCTCCCTCCTCTATCAACATTCCCTCAGGCTCACCCACGGGCTGAATCTGTCGTTGCCTCTCTTGTCTCTCAGACTTATCCTGCTGTAAGTTGCGTGGTGGACTAATCAATCGAACCTTGCTGCCTGTCTCAGTCCCTCCTCCGGTCTTACTGGCTGGCAGTAATGGATCTCAATGGCCTACATCCCACAACCATCATATCTACATCAACTCAACTGTTTGCGTCGGCTGCACACACTGTGAATATGTTCTGTGCATCCCCCCTGCTGTTACGTGGATGTGGCAATTCTCTCCGAAGTGCTGATTATCACTACCCATTGCTTTCCCGTCAATTCTCCCTCTGGCGTGCAGCCATCCCTCAATGTTGTCTACAGCTTTTACTCCTTTGGCTTACATCAGGTCACACATCATACCGCCCAGGTATATCACGGCTACGATCGTATCCAGTATACCTCCCAGGAATAACAAATAGCCTCAATTGGTGTAAGAATTCATGGATCCGCACTTGCTTGCGAAACTCTGGAGTGTCCCCATCTACATGATCTTAGCGCACCGCACAGAATCCCATCATCAAACTGTGGCAATAAATCCTGGCTACGAAGTCAGTCCTGATAGACTGCTGACCGTCTTATCTATTTTTATTTCCATGTCGTGTTCCTGACATGATCGGATTCACCCTTCAGTGCATATCATTGCTATTATCATGATGTACGCCGTTGTCTCATCCGGTTGGGACTTGTACAGACAAGCTAAACATATTCATACAGCCCATGCAACGCATCTCGGGGCTGACACATTCACCTCAAGCACACAATACCATAGAAGAGCAACTAACACTGCAGATCCGGCTTCAACATGATTACAGACAAGAACCTCGTTAGCCAGCGTCTAGTACGTTGACGATACCGAAGTGTCTCTTCCGGTCTCCCCTCATCTCCCCCATTAGCTACTCAGCTTTCTTTTTTTTTCTCGCTCTAGAAGACGGGTCCCCGACTCTACCAGACTCCATAGCCCACTTTGAACCATAGGTGTCCCCTGTTCCCTGTCAAAATCCGCCTTTCACCTAGTGTCTTGCGTTCTGCCACCTTTTCGGCTTGTTTGGTTGAAGTTCGTATCATGTGTCATGATCACATAGTGCCTTAACCTGCTCTGTTATGCTCCCCTCCTCGCCTCTCATATTTTCATCCCCTCTCTCGACTCCGTTAGTCCTCTGTCGGCTTCTATACTACTCTACTCTTCCATTCACCGCTGCACCTTCGTGCCCCCGCCTACGGATGTGTGTACTTGCCATCCTTCTGTATCTTCATTATATTACTCTTGTATCGTCGCCATTGTTTCTCTCACAACTGTTGATATCAGCCAGCTCAATCCGCCTATTCACGGCCGGTATCCTTGCTAATCCATCCCTGGCATCTTCACTCTTATGAAAACTCCATCATTACCCTGTTTTCTCACTACCACATGTTGATTCTGTCATGTTATATAGGAGCCCACCCTTCCCCCAATTACATTTGCCAACTTTCACCCCCCCCCCCCCTCCCGCACACACACACACCCTCCCACGTATTACACACAGTTATGGACACCCTCATACCAGTACTGCACTGTACTCGTCGACTGTTCTACGCCTCTGACATGGGGTACCAACAATGGCTTGAGCTTTCTTTTTGCCTTGCCACTTGTCCAGGCTCCCACTGCTATTCTTTCCGGTCTTAAAGTGCTCTCCTCCACGTCCCATATGTTCCGGTCACTTACATGGCAGGCAATGCCTGGCTAGCCAGGCTGGGTCGACTTTTCACTTGCTGTCTGATGTGGGACCAGTCACTTTTATATCCAACATTCTCGCTACGGGAAAGTCTCTTTTCCCTTCTACTCCCTCCATGCACTCATTCGATGGATTTGTTCTCCCTCCTCTTCCGTAGACACCGTACGTGACTTACACCCACATTCAAAGTCCGGTCAGTGTCCACAATTCGCCATTACAACACCAATCTTTCAGGACTGGCGTCTCACATCTTCTTCAGCTTTAACCAATTCTGTCCGTTGTGGGAAGGTTTATCCTTTTTTTTTTTTTGGTTTGACCTTTTCCCACACCACTCCCCCCCCCATCAACCTACATGCCTGCACACAGTCTTCTCTCACCCCCCTTTTTCGTCTTTCTCTTCCGCCCCACCACACCTGTGAAGGTGAAATTTTTATATCCCATTTCATCCTAGGTATCTTTGAAAGTTTTTTTCTCTTCCTCCTATCTGGGGATTGTGGTGGACTACTCCGTTCTCGGGCTCGGCTCTATTCTCAACCGTCAATGCCGTTCCTAGCCAACACCCCCCCCCCTCATCACCCCTAGATGTGAACGCATCAAAAGCTAGTTTCTGCTATCTCTAACCTTTTCTTGCCAAGTGGGCATGGGCGTGTCCTCAATGCCACCGCCAAAGGATTATCTCAACGACAATAACACTCGTCACCTTGAATATAATGTTTAGTACCTCTGCTCCTGCTCACACCCCTCCCTCCTCATGCCTGTACTGGTCCAGAGTTTTTCTTTTTATTTCTATATTTTTTTCTTAGTGCGGTCTCCACCGTGCGTCTAAGCAACATTTGTTGTTATTCTCAAAGTTCTTTCTTGTTGCCCGTATCCGCCTCGCACTACCTCCCACGACCAAACTATCACCTCATATCGCCATGTCGTCCGCCACCAATGCTTGCTAGGTTTCGAGCGGGGTTCATGGCCGGGTGGCCCATCTAGACCATTCTCGTCTTAATTTGCATTCTCCGAGATTGGGGGGAGAAAGATAAGCAAAGCATGGGCGGGTGGGTGTGTGCACGGTAGATTTGTGCGTGGGGAGCGGAGGCAGGGAGTGAGGACGGATAGAGGAGGGACCACGAAGGGGAAGATGGATGAGGGGAATCAGTGTCTGTTGTTCAGTCTTGATGGGACTCTTGCGGTCTCTTGGGCGTCCTGAAAAACTATAAAAGGGCGACTTCATGACCGGACCCTTCTCGTTTTTCTTCTTCTCTTTCAAAACTTTTTCTTCTCTTTCAAAACTTTTTCTTCTCTTTCTCTGTCTTCTCTCTCCATCTTCCTCTTCCAAGTCTTCCCTCATCACAACTTTTCCCAAGTCCCTTGCCTTCAACCAAGACTTTCACACACAAAAGCTTCCCTCACACTCTTCCATCTTGATCCCTTGCAGAGTCTTCTTCCCTTTGCACATCTCCTCATCTTCCATCACCACATATCTCTCCCAAGCCCATCCAGCTTCTCACACTCTCACAATGGCTGCCCAATACTCCAGCACATACTCCCTCCCCATGCGGGTGCCTCCCGCCAAGGGAACCCAGTACCCCAACTATGACAACAGCACCTACTCGGTGTCGCCGCCAGAGGAGGACTCTTACTCGTCCAGCTCTGGTGTTGCCTCGTACAGCAATGCTGGCTACAGTGCGTCGGGATATCCTGACAGCGCCGAGTACGAGAGCGCGGCGTCGGCCAGTGGAATTGATTTCCAGGATTACATGCAAGATCGCATTGCGAACTCGTTCAATCCTCTTCCGCTGGACAAGAGCATTGCCATGCAGGCGCAAACGTGAGTGATTTACTCCTCCTCGCCCTCCTATTTATTTCAGATTGTCTGAAGCAATTAGGAAATTCTGAGCCGATTTGCTGACGAGATTTTCATCTAGTTCTGGAATGATGAATGCGAAGCACCGTGAGCTGCTTGAGCTTCAGAAGAAGGCCCAGGCTCGTCTTGCGAAGACTCGCGAGCGATTCCAGGAAGGTCTTCGCGATGCCCGGGAGGTTCACGAGGATTTGGAGTGGACGCACAGAAAAGTCACGTAAGTATACCCGTCCGTGGCACAAAACATTCCCGGGAATTACCGGAGAGTGAAAGCGCTCGCGAGGGTTTTCCTGTGATCTGCAACATTTATTTTTCCTCCTATGAAAAACGATAATCGACAAAAATACTAACAGGCTCTTCCTTTTTCTCTCTCTTACAGTGCTCTCAAGGCGAAGGCTCAGCGGAAGCACCCCAACGAGTATGCTAAGGCTCGTGCTCGCTATCCCTCTCCTGAGTACTAAGCGCATTATTTGCGCTGTGAACTTCTCAGGATCTTGTAATTCTCAAGTCTGAGAAGATTGGGGACTAATAATCCTTGTTTCTTCGATACCCATATTCTTTACTCTTTTCAATTCCCTTTGGTTTTTTTCCCGCTGCTGTCTTGTTTATGACCACTTTACGAATTCCCAACCCCCAATCATACACCACCCCCAGAAAACCCCCCGAAAAAAAGAAATCTGAAGGAGAGCCGCAAAATATCAATCTTGCGAACTGGTGAACTCTACGGAACTAAATCCAGGGCCAAGTCATTGAGATTGCAGGTTGTGTCATTTGGTGTTTGACACTTGACGTTGGAAGTCGTGGGTCCAAGTGTGGATTTTCGCTGGCCATGCGATGCGCGGGAGCGGAAGCGGTTGGCAGCCCAACATTCTGATGTATGTTCGGGCTGAACCGCTCAAGCGCCAGCGGCTAAGCGTGAGATGCAGGGGAGTGCGAATCCCAAACCCACGCTACCATTCCCAAAACGAAACTGAAGTTTCTCCCCCCACACACTCCTGTTGCACGCCATGGAAAGAAACGTGGCCCACCAGCCACTGCATGAAATTTGGCGGTTCTGGGCACGTTCCAGCAGGGCGGGCCGGGATTTAGGGTGGTGTGCAACGCCTGAAGGCACGCCCGTGTGTGGGGGAGGAGGGAAGAGATGACAGCGAGGAGGGCGACGAGTGTGTGCCGGGGAGAAAACAGTGGTATGCACGGCTAAGATTAGGCGTGAACGCTGCTCTCGCGGGGGGTGTGTGTATGATGCACCGAATTTCAGGGGGGCGTGTGTCCTGCTTTTTGCTCTGTTTTTCACGCTTGTTTGCTGCTTTCTGCTTGGACGACTTTTTACGATGTACGATTGGATGAAGCGAAGCAAATGGAGGAGAGGGCTCTCTGGAAGCCGGAGGAGAATGTGTGGGTGTTTCCAGAAGGAGAAGTCTCCTTGGTTTGTTTCCCCCGGGGCTCTGGGCACCGTTTTGCACCGATTCTCTGCTCTTCACGCCCAGATTCCGTGCTCCCGTGGGCGGAATGGGTGCGGGGAGCACGAGATTTCGCAGAAACGGGGAGAGCGCGAGAACACGGGGGAAATGCGACTGGGGAGGACGAACTCACCGAAAACCAGAGAAACGGGGGGAAGAGGGGAGGGGGAAGCGTGGACCCCGCCCCAGCTCGTTTGGGTTACGCTCTCTGGTGGAGCTGGTTCGGGCGGGCCGGGCGTGGGAACCAGAAAGGTGTGAGAGGGCAGACCGGCCAACTGTGTGAGAGAAGCAGGGGGGAGAGGAGTGCGCGCAACAATGGGATGACGAGTGTGCACTAGAGCATATCCCCTCAGTCCGGGCTGGCTGTGTACGCTCTGGAGGGGAAACGGCGGGGGGGAGCTGGGTGGTGGTCTCTTTTGTTCTATGGTGCAGGGCTCTTTTGGTTTTGTCTTTTACGCTGTTTCAACGCTTTATGACTAGTTTTCTTCTTGATAGCATGAATATTGAGTACATGCTCGTTTGCTCCTATGACCAACCGTCCGCACACCCCCCCGTAGCCAGAGCCCGTCTACGCTCACCTCTCCTCACTATAGGCAGACCTCGAGGGGTGTGTATAGATAAGGATCCTCACAGGACATAAAGTGAAATTCCGCACACGCCCCCCCTACCCTCTGTAGCTAGCTTATAGTCCAAGATAAGACGAAATCCCCAGGACCGGCTGAGCCGGGACCCGAGATGGAAGAGGTGTAACTAGGTAATAGACTTGTTGTTTGTAGTCCCACGAAGATACAATATGGGCTGTTCTGCTACTCTACTTCTGTCTAATGCATTGAATACGCATATCCAAGTAGCAAAAACTTTTGCGTTCCAAGAGAGTCATCTTGTCAACCAGAGCCGGCGACGTGACGTTCCAGTGGCGGTCACGTGACCTCGGCTCCGGCGTGGAATGGCCCTGGATTCTCCGGGACCGCACGGCGGTGAACTCCACAGGCCGCCCACTTGAAACCGCGGAATTAGTTAGTTGACATAGAATAAGCCGGAATATTATCATGTTTATCAGAAGTGATATAAGATCATAGCACCGAGTATGCATCAGCCTGCTGAGTACTGAGTGCTCGGAATTTACACTTGGAGATCACGGTTGTGCTGGTTTGGGTGAAAGTACGATCTTCATATTTCGCAAACTCAAAAAGGAACAAAAACTGAAATCATGAAAGCTGATAAATTGATAACGAAAGAAATATTCAAGAGCAAGAAAATCATCATCAAGGGGATGGGCCCGGAGTGGCAGTAGAGTCATAAGTGCGTTTGGCTGCCATTTCGGATTAATAACTAAGATTGGCATCACAAAAGTTCGTGATTTCACCCCTCATTGTGGTTTCAACCTAGCGTCGGCCGTGTTGTGATGAAACGTGCTCATGTCCCTTCGCCAACCATGTTCCCTTCGGCTGTAATCCAGCCGCCTCCTCCAGTCTTTCCCAGGGATTCTCGTTACACATCGGGTCATAGTAGTCCTCCCACCAGAGCCGGCGGGGTGCCGAAGACGACGACGGAGGGGGGTTTCTCCGGCCGCCACCATGGTGCGGGGCAGCCGTCGTCGAATCTGCAGCCGGCGGCGGACGGGCCGGAAGACTCCAGCCGGCGGCGGGAGCGGTGTTGACGGGCGGGTCGTTGGCGGCCAGCGGGCGCGGGGGCTGGCCGTCCTGGACAGCGCCGGGGACGCGGGACACGGAGGCGCCGGCGTCGGAGTGTACGATGTGCAGGACGTCGGGCTCGGTCTTGCCGGCGTCGAAGTCGGCTGAGTCGGCAGACGGCCGGTCCGGCACGGCGACAACGGCATCAGGGCCGCCGCGCCGGCGACGTTTCGCGGGCGGCTGGCCGAAGGTTGAGAAGCCGAGGATGGCGGAGATGGCGGCGGTGTCCTCGAAGTCGGCGATGGGGTCCTGTGGGTGCTCGACGGGGAGGTCTTGGCCGTCGACTGGGGCCGGTACTGCCGGTGATGGCGGTAATGACATGGCGGATTCGAAGATGTGAAGGGGTCTGGATCAAAATGAAGAAGCAGAGGAACGGAGGAAAAGCGGGCAGAGAAACGGAATGACGACGGAAGTTTGACGCGGCAGAACGAGGTGAAATATGAAAGCGGAAGTAGAGTGATGTGGCGGGTTACAACAATAGACCGCGTCCTCTGAGATGTTGTTGATAGTTTGCTCGTTTACGATCAAAACACCAAGACAACACCAGCAGAGAAGGCATTAAGGCCGATATTTTGAGCCGGTCGCCCTTTTAGGCCGGGAATATAAATGCCGCGAACTCGGCCGTTTGCTAACAAGTGTGTGTGTGACTTTCCTACGATATAATGGAGCACGACTTGAACGGGGAGAAACGAATGTGGCAGAGATTTCGTGTTTGAGGGGGGGGAGAAGAAGATGTAAATAGTAGGGCGTAGAGACATGAATGACATGAGAAGTGAAAAATCTCCAAGGCGTAGGAATCCTCGCTTGCTATGAGTGGTTCGCGATTGCTTTTGTGGGTCTCTCGGCTAGAGATAGGGTTAGGGTTGTGTAACTGTCGAGGTCGGACCATTAACATATCAAACAGTAAAATAAGTAAAATCACCGCTCAGCTAACAAGATACACACACAAACAACACCTTATTCAATCCAACTTTACAACGCCTCAGAATCAACCCCAAACCTTCTCTTCCCGGATATTCCCACCATTTCGCCGTAGAAATATCTCCGGCTCATCTCCAAAACACGGTCTCGGCGAGTTTTGTCATCCATAAGCGACGCGATCGTTGCGGGAGACTCGTCCGACGCGGATCCGGGTTTCTTGGTCTCGTCAGCACCAGCGCCGATATCGTGTAACTCGCTGACAAGCACGGAGTCGCAGGTGTAGAAGGCCAGTCCGGCTATGCTGCGGGGATCCACGGGCAGATGCGGCATACGGATGGCCACGACCGACACTATCAGCGTGAGGCCCATCGCGGTGAGAATAGCCACCGCCGCTAGAGAGCAGCCGGCGTGGACTCCGGCAAACGGCGGGAGGCTGTACGGGACGTTGGCGAGGAGAGCGGGGAGGGAGTACGCGAGTATCCCGAGAACGGCCGTTACGAGCATCAAGTAGTCGTGCTGCTGCACGGCTGAGACCACTCCAGAGACTACATTGGTGGGTGCACTGTACAGGATTGATCGAGCTGCGGCCTGCGGACTGCGGCTCATCAGACGGAACGGGCTGACGGTGGCGATGCCTAGGTACGAGACCCGGGTTAGCAACGGAAACAGCATATGTGCATCAATCCATCAGGCATGCGAGCACTGCAACTTACCAAGGAAGAACTCATCCCACAGCAGAGCCAACATTAAGCCGACGGCTGCACCCGCAATTTTCAGTCCAATCGCACCACGAAGCAACATGTCCTCAAGTGTGTCGTTGTCCGCGAGATCACTTATCCGGCCCAAGGCGTAGTAATACGCAACTCCGGCAATCACACCGGCAATGGCCACGAGGAACCCAGCACGGGACAAGAACGTCAAGGCCAGGATCGGCATGTTGCGCCGGCGGCGGCCGGTATTTTTCCACCCACCCGCTAAAGTGGTGCCCTCCGAGCCAGCTCGGTCTTCATCCTCGGCATCGATATACTCAACTGTGACAATGGGGATGCTGCCATCTTTCTCCTCGTTTGTGGTGTTGTCCTGGCTGAGCTGCAAAGCTTCGGAGGATTCGGCCGGCACGATGCCGTATTCAGTCCGGCCGTTGCGTCCGGTGAACGTGCTCAGCACATACGACTTGTCACCAAGAACTTGGGACACAGTCAATTTCGAAGAGGACGAATCGGCAAGTCCGATCAGCGGCACCCGCGTATCCCGGCTAGTGACGAGAGACGTGATTCCCGCCACGGACCATGGATTTGCAGCTAAACCAGTGTCCCAGCGCCACAGAAGCACCAAGAGAGCCCCGACGAGAAGGAGCATAGCTCCTACAACACCAACAACAGCGAACACTGGGCCGATACCAGCCAGCACACGGACCTCTGCACACCGATCGTCGATGTCATCGGTGGGGTCGCAGAACACAACAATGTAGTCGACCACCAAAACTCCCGCGGCTAACACGGTCGCCGCCCACGACAGAATCACAAGGGTAGAGGTAACGAAAGGCACGGCCTGGCCGCGGAATAATAGCCGGATCGGTGCTGTTATGACTTGCAGGCCGGTAAAACGCAGAGTGACCGAGTCTGCCGCGGGTGCACCGGCAGCGGGTGTTGTGAGTGCACGGAAAGGCTGCATGCGCTTAGCCGCGCGGTCAAGAGCTGCGAAGGGCAGAAGAACAGCACCAGTGATAAGCAGGGGAAGCACCAGAGCGACCGACGCCTGCACCGTCGAAAGGCCAGACGCAGCCCATGCCGCAACGGCAGCGTCAAAGTCATCGTCATCCGCATCCTGAGAGATGCCCTTCCCCGGGAGAACTACCGCCTTGCCGTTGCCCTTATCGTGCATCTTGAGCCTGACGGCCTCCCCAACCGACAGGTCCTGGCTCTTCAACGACGGCGGCTGCTTCACCAAGTTCCCCGGGTCTTTGAACGCCTTGATGTTGCTGGGATCCGGCATCGGCGTCGGCTGGCCGACGTCCTCGTAGTAGTCGTTCGGCACGTACGTCATGATCTTCGGCGGGGTCTTGTTGGCCTGCGGCTTCTTCTCGTTGCTGATCTCCTGGAGGTTGTTGTTGGCGGGTGGCTTTTCCTTGGTCTTCTGCTTGTTAACGGGTCCGCTGCGACTTTGACTTCGCCCGGGGCTGTAGGTTGCTCTTTGGTTTTGGAGGGCGGCGGGTTGACATCTACCGTCTGCTGGCCGGGCTTCGGGGTTTTCTGCTTGCTGGGATCGGTTGCCACCTTGACAGCCTCCTCGTTTCCGGCCGCTGGCTTCTCCTTGGTCTTTGACGGCGGGTCCACATCCATCGTTTGCTGTCCGGGCTTGGGTGTCTTTTGCTTGTTGGGATCGGCGGCAACCTGCACAGGCTGGTTCTCGACCGGCTTGTCCTTGGTCTTGGGGCTCTCGTTGACGATGTCCACCGTCTCCTGAGTCGGCTTGTCCTTGGTTTTCGGTGTTTCATTGGGAAGCTCCACCGTCTCCTGGGTCGGTTTCTTCGTTGGTTGCTTGGTCGGGTTGTTGGCCACCTCGACTTCCTGCGCCTTCTCCGCCGGCTTCTTGTCCATAACCTTTGGACTTTCGGACATCACGGGGCCCTGCTCCGACTTCTCCTTGCTCGGCTGCTTGGTCGGGTCGCTGACAACCTTGGCCTCTTCTTGGTTCTGCGCCGGCTGGTCCTTGGTGTTGGCAGGCGGGTCGGCGGGTTTCTTCACAGCTTACTCGGGTCAGCTGCAACTTTGACCTCCTCAGGCGCGGGTGTCTCCTTTTCCTTGGCCTTTGGCGTTGGCTGCTTGTTGGGGTCGTTGGCCGCCTGGACTTCTTTCTCCTTCTGCTCTGGCTGCTCCTTCGTCTTGGACTCTTCCGGCTGCTTTTGCTTTTGTTGCTCCTTGTTGGGGTCGCTCGCCACTTTGACCTCCTGCTCAGGAGCCTTCTCAGCCGGCGGGGTCTTCTCTTCTTGCTGCTTTTGGTTTCCGGAATTGGCCACCTGCTCGTTCGCCGGCTTCTTCGTCTTCTCTTTGGGTGTCGGGTCCTCAGATGGTTGGGGTGATGGTGATGGAGATTGGAATGGTGCGGGCGTTGGAGTCGCTACAGGTTTCTTGGCTTTCTCTTTCTCTTTCGCTTCCTGTTCATCTTTCGCCTTCGCGTCGTTTTCGGCCTGGGCCTTCTCGGCTGCATCCTTATCTGCCGCCTCCTTCTGAGCTTTTTCCTGCTTCACTTTCTCAGCTGCGTCATTACCTGCCTTCTCCTTGGCTTTCTGGGCGGCGCCGCCATCTGCTTTCTGCTTCTGCTCATTTTCTTGCTTCACTTTTTCGGCTGCATCGTTATCTGCCTTGGCCTTATCAGACTTTGCCTTCTCATCGGCTTCCTTCTGAGCTTTCTCTTTGGCAGCAGCGTCTTCCGAAGGCTGAGGGGGAACAGGGAGGTCGCTGGAGACAGGGTCAGCCACTGGGGGAGCAGGCTGGTTGTTGTTTGGTGCGTCTTTCTGCTCTTGGGCTGGCTTCTCGGTGGGCTGGTTGTTGTTATTATTTGCTGCGGTCTTTTCGTTGGTGGGATTCTTCTTCATCTTGGCAGCGTTTGCAGCGTCGGGGTCAGCGTCGGGGGTGGGCGTTGGTGGTGGTGGTGGGGGCAGAAGAAAAAGCGAAGAGACTTCGAGAGGAGGTTCTGACTCCGGAAACCGTACATGAAGCAGTTGATCCCGGACAGAGTGGAGGCCAGAACCCCTCCTCTCAAATTGTGACTGGCCAACATCAAAGTCATACAACGCGGAAGAGTAGAGGTACACGACTAGACCGATGATAGCTCCGAGCAGACATATTTGGAGGAGAAAAAAGGGGAGTGTCAGAAGGGCTGGTCGGTACGGCTTCGTCTTTGACGATGAGCTTTGTCGTTTCTGTCTGCCTTCGGCTCTGGAGACAGGGGCATATGAGCCCAGGCGATAGTTTCCGCGACCAGATGCATCGGACGGCGATAGTGGTGAGGATGTCGATAGCTTGAATAGCCCCATTGTGAGTATATTTGCGTGTTGACGGGGACGCTCCCGGGTGAGGTACAAAGGACGTTGGGTTTGGTCTCGCGCAGAGCAAACGCGGTTGCAAAGAAAATGTAAACGAACAGGTAAGGGAAACTCGGCTAGAGACAGTATCTCCAAATACGGTAAATCAGATGATAACCGGAAAAACAAATTCGAAAGAAAGGGGGAAATCCCGAAAGGAACTTCAAGCAGAGATCGACGACGAGATATATTCATCAACGGTCAGTCCCACTGATTCGGGGGAAGTGGAGAACTATCATGCCGGATGTCATGGACGGAGAGAATGGGACCAGCCAGCCAGATATGGGGGTTGGGGGCTATGTAGGCAGATTTGAGGATTAGGCGGAACAGAAGCCCGATCCCAGCGTGTTCTATCCCCTTTTCTGGCGTCTATGAGCCGCCTGGGAGACGCTTATCTTGTTTAAGCGTTCGAGGCAGGGCACTCCTAGAGTTGTGTAGCACCTCGTATTCCGCACTTATACTCAAGGTATTACTGTAGAACAGATCAGATCAGCTTCATTTCTTAGAGCAGCGGGCCAGACAGACCAGCCTTTTCAAGCCGGTTTACCGTGCTTTGAGACGAGGCGCAGGCCGGGTTAGGTGGAGCCGCCGGGAAGGATACCCTAAACGATGCCTGAAGGAGAGAGGAGAGCGGTCTGGATGCGTGACTTGACAAGTCAAATCCAGCTGAAAAGGTGAAGCAGCAGCCTCGTTGGGAGAGTGCCTTGGGGTTTCTCTTGGTAGGATGTGTGTCAGTTGTTTGGGAGTGTGTTGGCGTGAATATCACGATACATGAATCTAGCGGCATGAGGACTTCATTTGGACACTGATGGCGGGTTATATGACAGCTATTCCAGAACTTGTGTGTTTATCCTGTTTCCCATGGACAAAAGAGTTTGGTCTATGAGGGGGCCCGTTTCCTCTGCGTTGCTCATGTCCGGAAGGAGAGCAGGCTGAGCAAACAAAGAGCGCAGTGGAGATGAAAACCAGACAAACAGACCAACACTAGTAGTCATTCCAAGAAGCAACTCCAGTTACAAGATTTGTGTGCATTCCATATGCTTCCTATTTCCAAATTATTGGGGGTAGGCAACTGTGCCGATAAGGGCCGGGCAAAAAACAATCGACGAAACGTGGAATGAAGAATATAGTGTAGGAGCCAGTCAAAAGACTACACCAGACAGAAAGAGAAGAGAGACGTTTTAGGTTGACAGAACGGTGGCACAGCTGCAACTAAGCGATCAAGCCATATGGAAAGAAGGGAAGAGAACCAAAAATATCCCTGGTTTAGTAGGATGAGCAGATTGACCTTTGAAATAGTCCAGGAGCCATTTCCATTTTGAGCCAGCTTTGCGAGATTCTGTATTATCAGTTGTTAAAGTTATGTCACGATAGTAGGGTTGAGGTATAGAGTTATGTAGAAAGGCAAACGAGTGCGCTCAGGTGAACGCGGAAAACGGCGACCCGAGCACCCGCCCAGAAAAGTCAAGCTTGACGCCTTCCCCGCGCAACAGCTTCCGCTTCTCGTCGATGGTGATGCCCTCGCCGTTCTTCGGCCGGGCGCCCTTGAACCCGCCGAGATCAGCACCAACAGAGCCGCGGGCCGGCGTGGCCACAACGCGGTGGCACGGCACGAGCGGCGCAAACGGGTTCCGGCGGAGGGCATTGCCAACGGCGCGCGGCGACGTCTTCAAATGGGCCGCGAGCACGGCGTATGTGGTGAAGTGGCCGCGGGGCACCTGGCACAGGGCGGACCACACCCGCCGGTCAAACGGCGTCGCGGTGCCGGCGGCGGCGGAGGCGGCGATGCGGGCGAGTTGGGCCGGCATGTCGACGTCGACGGTCTCGGAAGGGCTGAATTCGCGGTATGGCTGCGCGCGGACGGCTTTGGGGAGGGGTTCACGGCGTTTGGTGACGGAGGAGGGCGTGGTGTTGCCGGCCACGGGGGTGGGCCGGGTGCGGGTGCGAGCTGTGGAGGTTGTAGGAGCCATGTTGATAGTTGTGTGAGCGTATGTTGTGTAGAAGTTGAAGTAATGAAAGTTCCTGAGGGGAGTTATGGAAATTTGTTTTTGGACGATGAAGAAAGGGTACGGGGAATTTGAAAGCAAAAATCTGGCAGCAGAAATTTGAAAGCCAAAATGCATGGTTTTAAAGTCGGAAGGTGAGACGCGATACATAACGCTGGTCTTAGCGCGTTCTCAGATCTTCACGGACGAAACGCGGTATCACGTGCAACCTCCACCGACAACCTCCGTCAACTCGGAGCCGAGATCCGACGTCAGGGGACTTTATTATTGGTGTTTTTCGGGAGCATGTTCGTCATGACAGTGAAATAGACGCATTCTGGTGCCAACCACATAAACCAAGTTAATCGTACTGGTACAATCCTAGCGAGAAAAGGTGGCTCATTCAATGTTGATGAGAGGCACACCTGATCACCTTGAACTGCCATCTGCAACCCGGAGCTGCTCTCTGACCCTGTTTCCGTCCTGACTTTATCCTGCATCCCCGATAGTTGCCACCCCGTCATGAGAACTGCTGTACCAGCCGGAATAGTATTGACCTGTTTAATTCTCGTCGATAGGTTGTGAGAGCCCCGATCAGCAGGTTTGCCTCGGTCAGAGAACCACCCAGCGGACTCAGTCCTTCATCTTGCAGTGTATCTATCCTACCTAGAACTGGGTGATACTTCTCCCCCGGAATGGCCATGCCGCGATGCCCCGGGGGCCGATCTATAAAGATCGCGACGGTGTAGTTTGACCCCCCCGTTATTCCAGCGCCCTCTCCAATTGAACTCCGAAAATGCATTTCGCGGACCGGACTATCTTCAGTCTACCAGCCTATAAAGGCCGAGACCACAGGTAGAGAGAACGCCATTGTCATATTGAGCGAGGCTAGTAGCATGTGTATCCGCCGATATCTCGCCGGCGTCGCAGGTCCCGGTAGCAGGGGGGGACTGTTTGAAGGCTGTCAAGGCGCAAACACAGCCTGTGCCTGCCTGTAAAGCATGTTTTGCACCCTCAGGCACCGCTCTCTGCTGTGCTGTATCCGCACGTTGTTCACAGGTATGCTGGTATACATCTCGGCGCTTCCGAAGCTCCTTGGTGAAGCAGTGTTTGGCAAAGACCGGAAGCCCGGAGCCCATGACCGAATCGGCCGGGGCTTTCCGGAGCGTTCCTGGTCGGAATCTGTCTCATCGGCATGCGCAGAGTATTGCAGGTCCAGTGTTCAGCGGGTGATTTGAGGCCATCGTGGTGTCGCCTTCGACGTTCTCTCAACAGTGTTGTCTATATCCAACCGTTGGAGCCCATATTTTTGCGTGATGGTCACCGGTCTGGCAAGGGACAGCCGAGAATAGGTGCTTTTCCGAGATTCTCGGAGCCAGCAGAGAAGTGCAATGTTACAGTCAAAGAAAATCGTGCTGCTATGCGAATGTCGCCCGGAGTCCCAACGATAGGCTGGAGAGTCTAAGGAAATCCGGTCGAAAAACGAGTCGCGGCAGGAGATGTCCCGGGTGGTCTTTCGATAGGAGTCGTCAACGTCGACTAGATGATATATGATCGAGCTGCCCTAGCACTGGCCGCGAGTCTGCAGTTGGAATATCTGTGCTCCGTCTATCGCCAGGAAAATGGTGGGCGGAAAGTTGATGAGACGTCTCCCCCTGGTATTTCCATCTAAGTATATATCTAGTGAAGACGTGAGTATAGACTCTCAGGACCAAAGTCTAGGGCCTAGGTTAGTATTTGTAGGAGTCCAAACATGAGGCCTGCCCCACTGTGTAATCAAAATTAGGGGTAGTTTTCTTTTTAGCATCGCTAGTCGGTTCTGCTCTAGATATAGATATCACCACACAATCAAGAGATCAGAAAATCAAGGCCAAATATTCGTTAGTTTCCCATAGATATATTAGCTCAACCTTCCCGCGGACGCCAGATCCGCGCAATCATGAAAACATGGACCTAAAAAGATGGAAACGATGCAACTGAATGAGCCAACTAAACTAGAAAACTTAACCAGAACCAAAGCAAAAGTGTACAAGACTCGGCGTAAAACTCACTAGACGATAAGACGGAAAAAACGATACATTGACACCAATATGACAGTAAGAAAAGGGGGGAATGGATATAGAAACAAATGAGAGAGAAAGAAATAGGACTAGAGAATACATTGAATACAGTGAAAGGGACAATGCTATCTGTAATTTTAAGAAAAACGGCAAAAGACGCAGATATAAAACGGACAGCTTCCGTGGACCGAGGGAACCCGGAGAAAACGAAGAGTATAGAAACAGAAAGAAAAGAGGAGAAATTATGACATCCAGACCAAAAAACTCCGAAGGAGAGAGAAAAAAGTTTTCTGAGATGGAATCGAGAAGGGGGAGTGGAAGAGAAGACGAAGAGGAGACGAAGAGAAAAAAGGAAGTATTACAGTCCAGCTTGCTGTTCGGCATCTCCAGGAAAGGGCCCGGCACGGCGTGATGGAAGCGGTCCGAAAGAGGAGGAAAGTAGGGATCCAAACGGTTGCTCAAGCTTTCTTTGAGCGTCTGGCAATCCTCTCTGTATCCCCCACCATGCAAACGCAGTTCCACAGACAGCCATGTAGTCCACCCCTAACTCCATTTCCCCCGTCCAAAACACCCCAAAGCGAGAAGAAAAAGCAAGGAGAAAAAGAGAAACAAACAAAAGCTACAGCCCCCAACCCCAGTTACGCTTCATCGCATCTTGGTCTGCTTCGTGCTTAATCTTACCGCGCATACACCTTAATCACACCATCTCCGCCGCCGCTGACCACCCACTTGCCGTCATGGCTCCAGATGACCGAGCACACGCCCTCGCCGCGCATTATGCGGTGGCTGGTGATCTCCTGCGTGCACGCGCGCTTCTCCAGACTCCAGAACCGCAGCGACGTGTCGTGGCCCGAGCTGACCAGCTCCCGTCCGTCGGGGCTGAGCGAGAGGCTCGAGATGGCCGACGGATGCGCCCACATGTTATATGTGCATTGGCCTATCATGGACGATTCATCATTAGAAATCACGCCGACAACAGAACACGAAGAGGAGGGAAGCTTACCGCTGTTAGCATCGTAGAACCGCACGTAGCGATCCTCGTGGCCGGAGATGATAACTCCTTCCACGCCAGTGCCGGTCATCGTCCGTCCACCAGTCGGGCCGCCGCCAGAGTCCTCATCTTCGCTAACCACCCCACCAATCTGCGCCTGCTCCAGCGCAACCGTGGTGGCCACAACCGCGTTGACACTCGTGTTGATCGTGCCATTGTACGTCTCCAGACTGGCCAGGCTGCCAATCTGCTCAGCCGACCGAGTGTCAAACACCAGGATAGCCGCGTCGTTATACGCAACCACAAAGGTCTCACCCGTCGGGCTGAGGGGGGTGATCGATGTCGGACTAGCGGTCGATCCATCAGGGCGCGCAATTGTGTGCACGAGAGAGTGCCGGAACGGCAGGTTGGAGGCCACGGTAGCCTGCGGGGTCGACGGGAAGCCGGTGCCCGAGCTCATCGAGTTTCCGCGCACACGGCCACCAGCAGGTCGCCGGCCCGTAGTGGCCTGCGGCGATGTCAACTGCGGGGGCGTGCTCACGGCCCAGACCTTCACCGTACCATCAGCCGAGCCAGAAACCAACAAGACGCGGTCGGGAGTTCCGTGGGGAGTGGTCTGGCCAAAGATGGCACCGAGGGTGGTCGGCAGGACACACAATGTCCAGACAGCGTCGGTGTGGCCGGTGATGGTGGACTTCGGGTCAACGCGACCACGCTCCCACACACGAATCGAACCGTCCTGGCCACCAGAGAAAATCCAGCCATCGCCCTGCGCACGCCCGCCCGTCGAGAAGTTAGGCTCGGCGGTCCAGGCAGCCAGGGACAGAACAGAACCAGTATGACCACGGTGGGTGAAACTGGCGGTCACATCGAGATCAGACGCAGCGGCACCGGAGGGAGTGTACAGAGAATCGAGACGCGGAATGTTAAACCGCTTGATCAGGCCATCGTCGCCACCGGTGCAGACCTCGGGCTCGCCGGGGCTGCCACCGCCGGAGAATATCACCGTACGCACAGTGTCCAGGTGTCCACGAAGTTCAAAGCGCAGCTTAAAGTTGCCGCTGTCAACCTTCTGAGCGGCAAGGCTCAGGGACAGATCGTGGTCGGCACTTCGCCGCCGGGTGGAGTTCGAGCCACGTCTGCGGGTCGAAAGCGCGGATGCACGGCCAGGGGATTTCGGCAGGTTATCAGCGGACGGGAAGATATCAGTATCAGGGCGAGACACCGGCTGCGACGCGGTCTTGGCAGAGCTGGGCTCGGGGAACTCCCAGGCACCAGAATCGGCGGCACTGGGCTTCTTTTCAGCCGCGGGCTCCTCCAGTTCCAGCTCGACAGTCGAGAAGCCAGGCTCCGGTTCGGGTTCTTCAACGAGGTGCCGCTTTGTCGTGATGGAGACCGGGCTAGCCCAGTCAGTCGAGTACGAGGAGTCCCGCAACTGCGTCTCGGGGCTTCTTCGAATCATGGGATGCGATGGCAAATCAGTCGTGGTCACCACCGACTTGGGCTGGGGATCGGCTGACTGCATGAGGTAGGACTGTTGTTGAGGCTGGTTCAACGGAGGCGAGATACGCGAGTTGGGTTCGCGCTTGAAGATTGCAGCCGATCGCGGTTCGGGGCGGTACATGGCAGGCTGCATCTGCTGAGAAAATTGCATGCGGTCGACGTCCGGGCGCATTTCTTCGAGGGTCGGCATCGGTGGCGATTCGCGCGGGGCCAGAGGGTTCGCGGCGGCGTTCATCAGATAGGTAAACTGGGATTGGCATTGTTCGAGGTAGTACTTGAAATCCGAGCGTTGCGGGTCGTCGTCGAGCACTCCGTCGATGAACTGTGAGTTTTCGCTCAGCTTGGCCTTCTTCAGGGCTGTTTTTGAGAGGAAGAGAGTTGCACATGTCGTTAATATGGTAAGTCATGATTTCGTCATTCTCAACCATGGTTTTTGAGAGGAAATACGTACAATTGAGCTTCTCTTCGATGAGCAGAGCCCGCTGGGCAGCTTTGTCAGCAATGGCCGACTCATCAGCCACGGGCTTGCCGTCGGCCTTGAGCTGTTCTTTCTGGGCCTTGATCTTCGACTCGAGGATGGCGATGTATTTCTTCAGGGCCTTTTGGGTGGCATCGCCGCGACGGACTTTTCCTTCCAGATTCGCAATTCGTCCAAGCATTTCCTGGTTGTTGATTTCCCAGGCATTCCGTTCGCGTTCGTGACGGTGCCATTCGGTTTGGAGGAATCGCATCACACCTAGGTTCAGAGGCAAAAGGTGAGAACAGTCAGTAAAGGAGAGAGATTATCGCGCCATTTGAGGGACCTATAGAAACAAGGTGGCGATGCTATTAATCGAAAAGAGGATGAGAGTCGGTCGTACCTTGGAGGGTGTACTCGGTCGCGAGGGGTCGATTCGCGCCGTTCTGCATACCGGGCTCGCACCCGACCCCATTGCTGGGGTTTCCTGAGAGGTTCGGAATCATTTGATAGAGCGATCAGGCTCGATGGGATAGAGCTGATTCTGTAGGTTCAGAGGTTGTAGATACAAAATCCACGGCTTGGAGCATTAATCGCCGCACTCGAGCTCCGAGGTGTCCGGCAGAGTCAAATTAGGCCGAAACGGGATTTTGGGAGGTCGGAGTGGATTCGATCGGTTCGAGAGAGAAAAGAGAAGGAGCCAGTTGAGGAATCGAAGGAATTAGAGAGTTCTGGAAAGTCGATGGTAGGTGATGACAAGTATTAAGGGAATTTGCTAATATTCAAGAGAATCCAAGGCAATGCAATGCAGAAGAAACAGACTCAACCAGCCCAAAAAGACAAAACTCAAGGGGTATCAAAAGGTCCAATCTTTTTATAGCACATGAAAGAAAAGAAAAGAAAAGAAGTTCCCCTGGGGTGGAACTGTGGAATAGAATAGGATGTATGTGATGGTGTTCTTCTAGAATAGGAACGAGAAGTCGGAGATGAAACAAGGTCGCGTGAAGTCAGGAAGACCTCTTAAAGAAGACGAAGGAGTTTAGAAACCGCCGAAACAAAGGAGTTGGCAGGCAAACTGAATCTTCTGGTGATAGAAGCCTTGATGAGCGTTAGGCGACAGAGTCACAAGATCAAAAGCCCAACACTCATCCAGGGGCAGTTGGAACCAGAAAAGCAAGGAGGAGATGTGTTAAGAACCCAGGAAGCAGGCTTTTACTTCCTTTTTCTATCCTTCCCTTGATCTTTATATCGACACCAGGGTTTGAAGAGTGTGGGGATGGGAAGAAGGAGATATTCGAGAAAAAAAAGAACCGTGCCGTTTATGATGGTAGATATGGTGGTAGTGGCGCTTTGCGTGAACACGGCTTGAGAAAGACTTATTTTTATAACTTGGTCTTCTGCTTTCACTCTCTCTCCACATTAATCAAAAAGGGCTGAACAGATAATACGAGAGAGACGAGACGAAGAAGGGTGAGTAACGCAATGAAAAATTAGTATCAGCAGCAAAACAAAAAGTCCAGCTTCAGAATAGGCGCGGTTGCAACCAGAGGAACATGCTTGGCCAATAGCAGAGCTGCATTGATTGCGTCAGGCCGCCAGGCAGAAAAACAAGGAAAGCGCCTCTCATAAATTCAGGGGCGATGACTAACCGGTAACCCTACTGGGTGTTTGGATAGGGTTGGACCCTACATTCCAAAACAGGGAATCTATCTTCCCTCCATTCACGAGTTCCTAGTGAACTTCTGTCTTCAACAACTTTCCATCCCGTTCATCTCCTTCTACGACTCAGTATGTCCTCTTCTGACCCCGCAGTTGTCAACCATGGAACCTCCCAATCCACCACCTTCGTCGCCTTCCCCAGATTCTATTGAGGCACAACGTCCAGGCGAAACTGCGATTGAGTATCCGAACCGGCTGGTGCCATATCTTCGAGAATCGCAACACCGGGAAGAAGAGGAGCGCCGC
Organism: Knoxdaviesia proteae; assembly: GCA_001510565.1. NCBI lineage: Eukaryota > Fungi > Ascomycota > Sordariomycetes > Microascales > Gondwanamycetaceae > Knoxdaviesia > Knoxdaviesia proteae. Next base: position 45,156 of record LNGL01000030.1, read on the forward strand.
GGAAGACTACAAGAAGAGCCCGAGACTAGTCGGGCATTTGAGGGAGTACGCCAAACCGCGCAGTTCAACGAGCTGCTCCAGGCAGAGCTTCGTGAACAACGGGACCTGATCACTCGTCAGTCGTCTATTCCCCCAGGTCCCAGATATCCCCCCATCACGATTAACATCCACCACCCTTATATTCAGCCCAAGCCCTTCCAGCCTATTTAGACCAGGTGTCCCGTTTACAAGCCCATGCCATCCGGCTTCTCCCTATCGGGCACCGGGAAGCATCCCACTCCATGTGCCGAGATCTTCAGCTTCCGGTGCATCCTCCCGGTCTACCAGTCCTCAGCCGACCAAGTCAGGCCGCACGGATATCGTCAAGAAGTACTACCCCTTGCGGCTTTGTCCTTGGACCGACTTTCGCGCCGAGGTGCAGCAGAAGAGCTTTGCACGTGTATATGGCGCTCTCCAACAGTCAACCCAGCATGGCCTACCCTCCCGCGACTGGGTTCAGAAGGACGACGAAACTCTGTTTGAAAAAATTGCCTCTGCATAGACAGCGCGGCCACGGCCACCGGAACTTTAGTACAGCTCGTTGCCTCTGCTGAACACAAACCCCTACACGCCGTCCGAGCCGCGTCTGTCTCCAGAGTTGTCAACGGCTCGCTTGTCGAAGATCTCGTGCTTCGGTTGGCACAGAAAGCCTTAGCACGACGTGAGAAACCGAAGGCCAAGGCTGGACAGCTACCGTCAGCAGAAGGCCGACGACAAGCACCAGCATCACCTCCACATCCAGAGCTGCAGGTGGAGCCGCGACCAGAGCAAGATCGGGAATTGGCGCGAGAACCCGGGCCGGAGCTTGCGGCCTCCAAGGCTCAAAAGATAGACAAGCTAACATACTTCGCCTATGCGTTGACCCAAGCTGTCCATTACATGTTGATGGCCGGTGTCGAGTTTGGGCTCCTAGCAACTGGCGAAGTGCTTGTTTTCCTGCGTATAAGAAGACGCCACGACCCTGTACTTCCATGTGTCACTCTTTCCCATTCCCGGTCTCTCTGCAGCCGAAGACGGCACTCATCTCTCCGAAGCTGTGACACAGGCACCGTACCCAGCACCAGACGACCCCGTCGGCGAAGAGGCCCTGGCCGAGCTGCCTATCTCCCAAATGGTCAGCTTTTGCGAATGCGCCATGCACGCCGAACGCCGGCCCGCGTCGTGGACAATCGAGCAAACGGCCAAGCTGGCTTAGTTTTCCGAATTGCCACAGGGGTTTGCTGTGCAATACGGCCAAAGGCCCGCTTCAAAACTAGGCAGACGTGATGATGACGACTACGACGGCGATGGTGATAGCAGCAGTGATGGTACCGATGACAGTCGAGGCGGTCCTTCTCGTCGTCATGTGATGGCTTTGCGCCGAAGACGAGCGAAGAGAAGCAGGGGAGGCCGGCTTAGACGGGGGAGAAGTGAGCATCAGTGCCGAGGTGGCCCGGGATCGGGCGGAAGCGGCACGCTCCACGCGAGAGCTGTGCGGCTGGGGCCTGGACGATGAAGACGACAACCCGAGCAACTTCCGGTAGTGCGCCGAAACCGGGCGGGCGATGCGGATTGACTTTGACCGTGCCTGGCTGGTGCCGCCGCCGCTGGAGCAACCCAGAAAGCGGGCTCCGGGTTTCGGCGGACTCACAAGGGTCGCAGATATCACCCTCGCCACACACCGCGGCCAGCAGTAACGATATGCCTACGACCCCGATGATGGAAAAAGACGGAGGCTCTGGGTTTGCAAAGACAGGAAGTCTTTGGCCAAGCGCCGGAAGGTTTAATGATTTATGACAGAGTATGAAGCCATGTATATAAATTGATGACAGTAACGAATAGCGAGCAATTGTATTCGGTTTCCTTCTCTCACAGTATTCCCGTAACCCGTAATCGTTTGCTCTGACTTAGCAAGAGCAGCAGCAAGTGATTTTGAAGCTATTTCCTCATATGCACCAATCCGTTAAACGCCATGCACAAACCCGAGGATACCAACAAACGCCGAAAGTCCCAGCCCCAACACCAAGACGATAAAAATAAAACCCCGAAAAAAATAAAATAAGAAGAAGCCACCCGTTGAACCCCCACCAGAGCATATCAGACCTAGAACTCCATCTCCTCAACCTCCATATCACAGTCCAGACACCGCCGCACGGTGGTCCCATCTTCCTTCGCCACCAACTGGCCCCAATTATGCACATGCGTTCCCTGGGCACCAAACGCATCGCCAAACCGGGCACTCGGCCCAACGCCCGCGCCGTTCCCGATGCCGCCGCCCATGCCGCCACGACTGGCCAGCACGGACACGGCCGCGGGGGCGCCGGACGCCGTGGTGCGCGTCGCGGCGGCGGCGGCAACGTGGCGGCGGTACGTTTCCGTCCGCGTCTTGCGCTTGAGGTCCTTGAGCTTCTCCTGGAACTTTGCCTCTTTGCGGCGTTTCTTGTCGGCTTCGCGGCGCTCGTACTCGGCGTCGAGGGCTTCGGCCGAGCCCCATTTCTGCCGGAAGGCGTACTCCTCGACCTGGAAGCGCAGGAACAGCATCATGTCGTGCCAGTGCTCCTTGTGCGGGTTGGGCTTGTTGAGGTGGGGGAGGAGCTCGACGTCGCGGAGTTCGGCTGGAGAAGGAGCCAGAATCAACTTGGTCAGTACAAGCTGGGGCTGTAGACATATTCGCAGAAGCAGAACACACGGGAACTTACAGTCGGTGAGCAGGTAGTCCGTCTTGCACTCGGTCTTGGTCAGCAGCGAGTACTTCTCCGGCAGCTTGTCCTTGCACGGCGAGCACACTGCAACCTTGAACACCTCCAGCCACAGGAAATCAATCTCCAGGCTCCCGCACTCCCGGCACTTCTTGCGCTCGGCGTCGTCGGAGAGCACGCTCAGTCCGGGCTCAAACGGGCCGGCCTTGGCCTTCTGCAGCCGCCGCAGAAGCTGCAGCCGCTCCCACTCCTTCAGCGTCATGCCGGGAGGGCGCTGCTCGCCCGCGGCGTCGTCGGGCCGCCGGCGCGCCGTGTTGCCGATCAGGGCGCGGTTGGTCGGGTCGTCGTCGGCCGACATGAAGCCGCCCTTGCTGTCGGTCATGGTGCTCATGTTGTAGTCGACGTACTTGACGAAGTTGCGGGCCGCCCGCGGGATGACCGCGTCGCTGTCGGCTTGGATGCGTCCGTCGCGGTTACTTGCTCGCACCGGAGAGGCTGTCGCCGCCGAAGCAGGGGACCCCGCCGCCGGGCCGGGGCTGGCTTTTGCGCCGGATATTAGGGAGGCGCCGCGCTTGGCGGCTGCTCTTGCGGCCGGTGGTGTTGTTGTTGCCGCTCCAGCTACCGATCTCGTGGCCGGGCGGTTCGGGGTCGGCGGGGTGGCATTGTCGGCCTTTTCTTTTCGTAATCGGCCTTGGAGTTCGCGGGCTCGTTGGCGGTTTTGCTCCTACAAGCGAGACAAATGAAGGTCACATCAGTCACAGTCACACACCTCGGTAGCTCAGATTGAGGGCTCTTCATACAATTCGGCGATGTTGCTCCGGTGTTAACGAAGTGCTTTCTTTTGGCCGTGGAGGCGTCGACGGCGAGTCCATGATTTCAAATGGCAACCAGACCCTTGTGAGATATGGAAACACAGCCGAATCAATCGTCGATCGCAGTCGGGAAATTGAAAGTAGTACGCATGATATTTCGCAATCAGTCACTGAAATCCAGACCAAGATCACGACATTGAATTGAAAGGAAGTGGGATTTGAAATTTCAAGATGCTCGATTGAACCATTGAAAGTGAGTTGCTCATCCTCATCCAGTTTGAGAGATTCGCCTAGCAAACGCGCAGTCACGGGATCAGCGCCAGGCTCCAGCAGGCTTAAAACCCACTTGGAAGGAGAGAAAAGAGCAAAAAAGGCCGACGATCTTGAAGATTCGCCCGCAAAGCAGCCACTATCGCATAAAGATATCGCCACTGGCGCCTCTAAAACCTAAACGAACGGCCCCGTTCAAAAGTCCGCGTCGAGAAGCCAGAGTTAGGTATGAGTCTTGTTCGGAAGAGAATACGTAAGCCCAGCCAAGACCGCATCCTACCAATGGCGAAAACATCGAATAAAATTTGAATGCCAGAACGCCAACGCAGCAAAGGAATCGTACAACCCGGATTGAAAGAAAAAAAAATCAAAAGATTCTGCAGAGCCGGCAAGCGTACCCTCCCACAATATTATTTGCTACTCCGTTCGTATGCCAGCCATCTCAGCCAGTGCTGCAATAGGGGTTCTCCCGCCCGCCCGCTTCGTCAATCCTACTTGATAGACACTGGGAGGGGAGGATGAGGGAAAATGGAAGGTTATCGTCTCACCAATCACCAATAGACGTCTAGCTATATCACACACACACACACACACACACACACACACACACACAAGGGAGAAAAACAGCCGCAACCGGGGGACGGATGGGCTAACCCGACATAATAAGGAGAGGAGAGAGAGAGAAGATGTCTAATGCGGATGGATGTGTTAAAGAGGAAAGGTTGAGAAAGAGAATGGGGAAAGTGGAGGGAAAACACAAAAGAACATGCATAAATATAGGAAAACGCCCAGTTCATCTCCAGCTTTTCTGATCTCTTCTTTCTATCCCGCTTACTCCTCCTTGGCACCACCGCGGCCGGAGCGCTCAGCAGCCTCCACAGCCTTCTTATCGCTCTGGGCGCCGGCGCCGGCACCGAAGCCGCCGAAGCCGGTGGCCTTGAAGGGGCGCTTGAGGTCGCCCGACGCGGCCTGGCCGAACACGTGGATCTTGACGAGGTTGGACTCGAGGGCCGACTTGATGGGCAGGATCGACTGGATCAGCAGCGGGTTGGTGTACTTCATGTACAGGTGCAGGAAGCCCATGATGGCCACCGCGGTGGCCTGCGACCGGAAGGAGGCGCGCTGCTGCTGCGTGTCGTAGGCGAAAACGGTGGTGGTCACGAGCTTGCCGTCCTCGCTGGAGCCCATCGGCGCCGGCTCAACGTACTTGAGGGTGGTGAGATCTGGAGACAGAGGGAGTGGCAGGGCGTTAGCAGGCCGCACACATGGAGTTATAATAGTCTCACGAATATCGAGGACGGCGGATGGTGGAGGCAGGTCGTGTGGCACGTGGCGAAAGAGAGACGTAAAAACCTCGGCGGAGGTGTGGAAGTGTCCGTTCGCAGGAAAACATACCCTTCTTCTTGTTGATCTGAGCCTGCACGTACAGATTCAATCCGACGATGATCAAGTTGCTGAAGACGTAGAGACCACGGCACATGTTGAGGACGTTCGGGTCTTCAAATGGAATGCGCTTCGACACCTGCATCATGACAAGCATGATGACCATGTTGGTACTGTTCGGGGGGAAAACCGGGGCTCTCGACCAGCAACTGCGGGGGAACACGGCGCATAGCAAGAGGTATGCGCCGGCCCACAGCAGCCACCGGGCGATGACGCCTCGTCGAAAGGTTAGCCTGAGCCACGCAACGGGTTGGGAAGAGACATGCACAGTGATGGCAAACGCGCATGCAAGACACTTTGAAGAGCAAAAAGGAACTTCACTCACACAGCAGGGGGTAGAGAAGCCATCTTTGCGATCAAGGAGGGGGGTGGGATGCCGGATAGGAAGGAAGGAGTAAAAGAGAACGGAAAAGAGAAGCAAAAAAGGAAGACACCAGCGGATAAAAAAAATATCAAGATAGGAAAAGAAGAGAGAAAGAAAAGGAGAAGAGGAAGTTGACGATCGAAGGAAGAGAGTCAGTCAAGACAAGAAGAATAAAGTGGAGGGGCGGAAACGAGACAGGCTCTGTTGAAATTCAGATAGGGCAAGACACCCAGGTACAAAGACTTATGCAGGTGTCCCATACTAAACGCACTAGTCACAGAAGTACCTATATTACTCAGCAGCTTTTGGTCGCCTGGATCCAGGTTTAGTGGATGGCCACTTGTTCTTTTCGCTCTTTCCGCTGGTCTGTTTAGTGCACTTGCCCCTATTGCCTAATGTAATCTCAGCTTCTATAAAGAACTCCATGGAAGCCCATCGCAGATCTTAGGTTGTTGTTTAATATCACGTTAAATTATGTTGGGGAAGGTAATTTCTGCTGAGCTGTTAATGTATGTATCTGGCTCCTCCACAAGCAGATGGAAGTGGAAGAGAGCCTGGTGTATGAGAGTGTAACAAGTGGCCACTTGCTTGATCCGTGTCTAACCCAGAGTAACATAGCACCCCCAAGTCCGGGGCAGAGTCTCTGGATTGCACCATACTGCCCGTCATCTCACAAGCTGCAAGGGTGGAGGTTCAAGACCAGCCCGGGAGCGTAGTGCGTGAGTGGGGCCGTGGTCCCGGTATTGCATCCGCTGCGGCCCCGTCATCTGCCATTACGTACACTCACATGTGTGGCCGCCGTGTCTAGTAGTGATGCCCGCTGTGACAGCCATTGTTCTCCCCGAGCCATCACTCTGCGGAAATTAGTTGCCGTCCCGCAAGGTTCCCTCCTTAGGGCCGCTTTTCGTCACGTTGTATTTCAATGTTCCAGAGTGTTCTGTGCTGAATCCAGAGTCGCCTCCGAGGCATCAACCAAGGCTGGTGATGTTAGCTGTGTGTTAGGGTTAGGGTTAGGGTTTGCAGGCCGTCTCGCCCATCTCCGGACAGCACCGTAGCCTCTAACATCCGACAATCTCAAACCTGCTCCCAAGACCAAGAACTAGGGGCTCACCCCTGTCTATAACAACCGCCCGGAAAAGTCAGGTCTACGCGAAAAAGCTACCGGTTTGCCACAAGCACGCATAGTTACGGTGTCGGAATCACATCATCTGGCCATCATGGACCGCGGAAACGAAAAACATCTCTAAGCGACGAAAAACAGCCCGTCCCGAATCCGAACTCAATTGCATTTGTGATCGGGACTGTTCCCCAGCTTCCTGTGCTACAATTGATCTGCCCAAACAGAAAGCCACACGACTTGGGATGGGTTGGTAGGTGTACGACACTTCACCGAGGACTTGCGAGACACAGCATCTCAAGGTGAAATCGTGTCTGCCCCCCTCCGGTGCCGAATCTGCACTCCCCACTGGCACGACTTGGGAATCTTATTCCTTTCCTGTTTTCTCAACCAAATATAGCCAATCCCGGATATGCCTCACGTCGGCAGGTTTCCAGTTACAAGTGAATCTGCATGTTCCCAGACAGTCCATCTTCGCAGTGAGGTCATCACACTTGCTTAGGGTCTAGGGTTTGTTGTAGAGACTTCAGGCATCGATGGCAAAGTGGTTCTCCAACCGGGAATTCGGAGAGAGTTGCATCATCGGTGTAACTGTTCATCCTCTGCAGGAAAAACTGAGAACCACCAGATATGTCCATTCGCACGGGCTGATCGCCATGAAGAATCCGGATTGGTCGACGCCATTATTTCTTGGGCGGGCGTTGGCTCCTTTTCTCTTCTCCTCTTTCTGTGCCTTATATATGCCACGACAGCCCTCTTGTTTCTTCCTTTTTTCTTGTCCCCCCGTTTTTTGCCAGATCTGGTTAAGGAGTGTCTCTGATTTTTCTCGCTGCTATCCCTCTCTCCCACTGGGCCATTTCCCGCCTTTGCCAGTTTTGCGTTGTCTTTTTACCCCTCCGTGGCGTCCGTCTTCTGGGTCCTTGTGCTATGGAAGGACTGGAGAGAGACTGAAGATTAGCAAGAAGAAAAAAGAAAAGCTGGACAGGAAAAGGACAGGAAAAGGACAGAAAAGACAAACTTGGGTGGATAGCAACCGGCGTCAATCAGCCAGTGGTGTGTGCATACGGGCAAAAGGCACTGATATCCATGTACCGAAGATTCCCCCAAACTTCTGTTCACCTCGTTCTTTCGCCTTGCCAAACGTTCCTCTGCATCTCCCTCCCCCCCCCTCAATCCCTCCCCAAAAGCCACATACATATTCGTCGTTCCTCACAACAATGACTTACCTCGACTCGCTCCTCCGCCGCTCGGCCTCCCCCGAGCCGACAGAGCCGGCGGTGCACGCCGAGCAACAACGCCCCGGAAACCACCACCAGCACACCGCGCAGGTGTTCTACACCCTGCGTGACGCCGGCCCCTTGGACCGGAAAGCCGCCGCCGCCACGCCCGACCCGGACGACGTGTCCCACCAGCACCATGACGCCCACCACTACCACGGCCACGGCCACGGCCACCGGGGCAGCATCGGCAGCGGCAGCGACGACATTGCCGTGCTCCCGCCGACGCTGACGTACTCGCCGGATTTCCAGCACCTCAATTACCGCGTGTACGACGCAATTCGGCCCGCGGGATCACCGCGGCCGCCGTCGATCGACTCTGTCACTACGGGTGGGTCATCACGATCGCTGACGTCTTCGGGGCTGTTGCCCGGTGACGATGATCCTGCGTACGAGACCGATCACTCGACCTACGAGGACGATGACCGGCGTCGGGGGAGTACCGATAGTGGCTCGGCTGCCGCGGATCCTGCTGCTTCTGCCGTTGCTTCCTCCGCGGCGGCGTCTTCGGCTCGTTCGCCCTCTGCTCGCCGGGGGTCTGTGGCCTCTGTCCGCTCTCACTCCCCATCTCCGCTGTCTGCAGTCAGCACACTCTCGGCAACGCCAGCCCAAGAAGCCCCCATTCGCTCCCGCTCGCCGGTGGCTTCCACCTCAGTCCGGCCCCACTCCCACTCCCCCGCCCGAGCCCAGCCAGCCCCAATTCGTTCGCGCTCTCCTGCCCCGACCACGGTTCCTCGGACCCGGTCCCCGGCCTTACTTCGCCCACGCTCTCCCGCTCCAAGCGTGACGTCTCGTAACCGGTCTCCAGCCCCAATTCTCGCCCCGTCCGGCCGGACCCGCTCCCCTCCTCCACCCGCTCTACCCCGCCGCCCCCGCTCCCCAGCAGCCCCGGCACTGCCTCTCCGATCCCGCTCGCCAATCCGCTACCAATCCGCCTCACTCCGCTCCCACTCGCCAATTTCCCCTGCTCCCTACCGCGCTTCCATCTCATCGAGTAGCGGCCGGTCACGCTCACCAATGCCCGCGGCCGCCATTCGCACGCGCTCCCCGCCCCGTGGCCACTCGGCGTCCGTGCGCGCCAGATCACCAGCCCCCGGAGCCCTCCCCAAGACCGTCACGTTCTCGGCGTACCCGACCGCCCGCCGACAACCAACGCCGCCGCCCGCCGTGCCGCAGCACCACCCGCTTTCGACAGCGCCGGCTGCCCGCCACAAAGCTGCTGGTGGTGCTGCACCGCGCACCGTGGCGTACACCGCCGTTCCGACTACGCTGGTGGTGCATGCCGTGCCGTTTAGCATGCCGGTGTACGACCGCACCGGCGACC
>LNGL01000030.1:54488-97830 GCA_001510565.1 Knoxdaviesia proteae
CCACAGCGGCCACCAGCACTCGCACTCACACTCGCACTCCCAGAGCCACTCGCACAGCCGCCACCCGCGGGCCTCCCGATCCGACCTGGACCTGGATAGCCCGCACCACCACCACCACCACTCTTCCTCCCATCCGCACTCTTCGTCCTCCTCCTCGGCTCACCCCCACTCCCACTCCCACGCGCGCAGCGACTCCCCCGCCCCGCCGCGCGCCACCGTGCTCACCTCCCCCGCCGCCTTCGCGTCGTCACCGCTCGGCCGCGCGTTCTCCATCCTCGTCGCCCGCCACACCACCGTCGCCGACGTCTCGTGGCTGCTGGCCCCGCCCGCTAGTGACTGCGCCGTGCGTGTGTGCTGGAGCTACGGATACCCGTCGTCTGTACCCCTTGCTGCTGTGCGGGATATGCAGGACTTGCGTGAGGATGTGGAGGCTGGCAAGTGCTGGCTAGAGATTGTGGATGAGTGATGGGCTAGTGTGAGTACTTTAATGAATGTTTTACTATCATGCCCCCTTTATGACCTGGTCTTTGTTTTACTGCTTTGATTCTATGACGACTCTGATATCTTAGATAATGTCCTGTTAGTTGACGTTCCTTTAAGATGGTTCATGATACTTTCTCACCCCGTTAATGAATTTGTAAGACCATAATATTTGAGATAGCCATACCTTCTTCTTATGAGTTTATGATAGCAGCGAATATAAAGCTTTGCGATGATATACTGGGCAGTCACACATATCACTAGCACGTATGTCAAAGGCAGTTCGGAAAGATCAATCTCTTTGTATTTCTTCCTCCCAGCACCAATCGTATCATATCATAACGCATTAGGGGAAAAGAGATCTCGATCTCAAAAAAGCAAAAGCAGGAGATTCCATCCTCACTATTTCTTCCTCTTGATAGACGTGGAATCCATCTAACTCTCCTTCCAGCTAGCATCCATAACTAGCAGGGATCAGAGAAGAGGAGCATATGTCAGGGAGGGTAAGTCGGAAAGATATGTATCTCTAAACTTCAGGAAGAAGCGTGAAGACACTTTACGAGGGATTATCTCCCGGCAAACACAAAACCATCAACTTCAAAATCAAGTAGAAAGCAAGGGGGGATCATGAGAAAACATAAAAATACCCCTCACAAGAGAGGAAACACTGCAAGGAAAAACGCAGAAAAAGGCAAAACGATCTTGGCGAACAAGTAAAAGCACAAAAGGTACAAGAAAGACGAAGCAGAAGCAAGAAACAAGCAGCAGAAGGACATTGAACATAGAATCATCAGGGTCTGGTCTCTCCGTCCCCCTAACCTCTCCCTCATTTGGTCGTCGTCTCTATATCAACCTCAACCTCCTTCTCACTGATATCTGACAATCTATCTTCGAGAACATGACCGGAGATGAAAAAAGTGAGGATATCTGGGAGACGTAGTTTGGAAGATAATACAAGATGGATAATGAACAGGAAAAAAAAGCAAAAGCAAAAAGAAATTTTTTCAGAAACAGCCAGAATGAACAGAAAAACGTGAACGAGATAAAATCCTTCTTTGAACCTCCCTAAACGCCTAGCTGTTACATTGCAAAGCGAAAAACAGAAAAAAGAAGAAGCAAGAACCGAAAAGCAAAAACGAGGAGCTAGTACTAAAGGGGACGTTGTGTCTCTCCGAAAAGTTTCCTGACCCGTCTTCTCACCAGATGGTCAAACCGTGGACTTCTCTTCTCTTACCACTGATAGACACGAAGCATACACCGAGAGGCCACAGGAAATGAACAGCATAGGATCAGAGGGAAAGAAAAAAAGAGCCCTGGGAGAACAGGGGACGTGAGATGATATCTAACTTCCTTTACGGAGGAAGATATGAGAAAGAGAAGGGCCTGTCAAGAACACGGCCAAGAGGGAGATAGAAAGCTCCTAATATTGCGACTCGGGAGTCATCAGGATGCTAAGAATGCTGTCGGCCTGGTGCAGGAGCTGGCTGAGATTCTTGAGGATCGGATCGTGAGGGTTCACACTCTCAATGCGGAACAACAGGTCCTTGCACCCACCCATGACCATCTCCATGATTCTAGGGGTGACGTCTTTGATCTGGGCGTCCTATATTGTGCAAAAGAAGATATGATTAGTACTCCGAGCAGAAGCCAACACACCATGATGTACTGGTGGAAAAAGGGGGAAGCAAGCAACCAAGCAAGAGAATAGTAAACTTACAAAGGTAGGAAGGCTAGTGTACAGACAGTGCACACAAACCTCCAACCACGCCGTGCGCTGGCGGGTGAAAGACTCAAGCTGCTGTGCCACCGTGGCCGCAACCGACAACTGCACGAGCGGCGGCAGATCCTGCAGCATGATAGGGTTCAGTCGCTGCCAATAGTGGCCAAAGATCTCCTGCTCGCGCCCACTCTGCAACCACCGCACAATGGCGGCCTCCAGCTTGTCCTCGCTGACGAGGCTCTCGACCGACGCAATGTGCGACGCCAGCGCCTCGTCCATCAGCTCGCCGCCGCGCATAGTCATCGGGCCGGCGGCTTGCGGCTGCGACTGCTGTTGCTGTTGCTGCTGCTGAGGTTGTTGCTGCTGCTGCTGCGATTGCTGCTGCTGGGGAGGCGGCGCCTGCTGTGGCTGGGAAGCACGAGGCGGCGCGGGGTGCATGTACTGCTGGCTCTGGCCCGCCTGGGGAGCCTGCTGCTGCAGCTGCTGCGCCAGATGCTGCTGGGTCAGGTGTTGCTGCTGGGCCTGCTGCTGGGGAGGCAGCGGTGCCTGGGGAGGAGCCTGCTGCTGCGGAACACCCATCATCACCTGGGTCTGCTGCGGCTGCTGAGACTGCGGCTGCTGGACCTGGCGGTGCTGGAGAACATGCTGCGGCTGCTGGGGCTGCATATGCTGCTGAGACTGCTGTTGGTGCTGAAGCATGTGCTGAGCCTGCTGTTGCTGGAGCAGGTGATGGTGAGACTGCTGAGCCTGGGGCTGCATCGGCTGCTGCTGCTGCATCTGGTGCTTGGGCATCATCTGGGGCGGCTGGTGCTGCATGGCAGCGTGGGGAGAGTGGTGGTTGTGGCCACCGCTGTGGGGGGACGAGGCGCGGTTGGCCAGAGCCATCTGGTTCTCCAAAGCTTGCTGCTGGAACTTCAGGAATTCGGCCTGGAACTGCGCCTGCGCCGCCGCCATCGTGGACACTGTATCGCTAAGACGAGTGACCAGCGAGAGGAGCTGATCGACCTTGTTGGTGTCAGCCATGCGCTGCGCGTCCAGGCGGTCCATCTGGTCCTGGAACCGCTCCTGGATCTCAGCACCGACACGCTGCGAGGCCTGGATGGTCATGGTGGTGAAGCGCGGGATCAGCTCCGAAGTCAAGTTCGGGAGCGCCTCATCCTGCACACGGTCCACGACCACCGCGGCAACCTTCTCGGCGATCGACCCGATTAGCTGCGGGTTCTGCAGCGCGTTTTGCACGTTCGAAGGCACGACGCGCTGGATCTCCTTCTGGATCGTCTGCGTCACCTGCATCGCCAGCGTGCTGCTGAGCTGGGCCGCGGCGGCTTGGCTGGTGGCGTTGGCAATGGTCGGCACCAACGAGCGCGTGAACTGATCGTCAATGATTTCACCTAGCACCTTCTGCGTGTTCTCGTTGAGAACCTCGGAAACCAGATCGAGAAGCTTGATCTGGCGCGTGTCGAACTCGCTGTCGCGCGCGCGGATCGTGGCGTCCATCATCGTGTTGAGCGTCTTCATGGCATCGACCATCGCATCCGAGATGCCCGAAGCGATGCGTCCCTCCAGTGTCTTGATCGAGATGTCAAAAGACTCCTGAGACACTCCACCAACGGCCTTCTGAGCGTTACCTCCAGCCTTGGGCTCGCCTCCGTTCTTCGACGACAGGATAGACTTGGATCCAACACCACCAACAGCGGCAGGAGTGCTCGCGGTAGCCGACGCCTGTCCTTCACCGCCAACCTGACCAGCATTCTTCTTCTTACGCGTCTTGCGTTCGGGCTTGTCGGCAGAGGGCGACGCAACGGCAATGACATCGCCGTCCTTGAGGATGGTCTTGGCAGGCGTCGACAGAATCTCCGGACCCTTCTTCGACACCGACTCGTCCTGGGAGCCCGAGTTGGCCGCAGTGGCGGCGACAACTGCCGGCTGCTGCTGGGGAAGATCCTTGGCCGGGGCACGGCCAGCCGGAGGGCGGGACTCGTCGGCAGGAAGGGGAGCAATGGGCTTCAGCTTCGAGACCTTGATAGCCTCCACCTCGACCGCATCAACGGGGCTGAGAACCTTATTCTCCTTGGACCAGCCCAGATCGCTCTGCTTCACAAGCAGGCACGCAACGCCCTTGGAGTGCATGGCGTACAACTCGAAAATGGTAGCCTCTTCTTCGCCCTCCTGGCTCATAGCCGGGGAAGGCAGAATGTCGAGGCTGCGCAAGATGCCCCGGTTCGCAAACGAGTACTCCCGTACACCACTAATGACGGCAGTAGAGTCAGGATGGGGAATGGTCGAGTCGCGCGCGTGCAGACGCATCACATATTCGGCCTGGGTAATGCTCTTAAACGTGTACCGAGGAGCCGAGAGGTGGGCGAGATAGATGGAGTTCCGGGTAGGATGGCCAATGACGATCATGCCCGTGGGCGGGTGGTAGGTAACGCTGCACACCGCGTCAGATTCCTTCGAGTGGGGAAGGTTGAACTCCTGAACCGGCTTGCCCAGGGCAAGATCCCACAGCTGCAGGGTGTGGTTCTGCTTCATTCCCACAATCATGTAGCGCAGGGCAGTACGCTTTTGGAACGGACGGGCCTTATCTACCAGAAGAACCGACGTGGGCCAGGCCTTCTCACCCTCGGGGGTGCTGGAGAGCGTCATCAGCGGATCCTTAATCTCGAGAGACATGTGCTCAGGCACCGGAGCGCGCGGGTCACAGCCCTCCTTGGCAGCAACGAGATCGCGCACATCCCAGAACTTGATGCGGCCCGACTTGTCTAGCGACACCATGACCGAGTCGTCCTGGCTGAAGACGAAGTCCTTGCCGGCCTTGCCGGTATTGATTTTCAACGAGCAAAGCTGCGATAGCTTTTCAGCGTCAACAATGCGGTCGGGACCGGGCTTGAACAGGTCGTTTTGCATGATCAGAGCAGGCCAGATGATGCTGATGGACTTGCCACGGCCAACAGCGAAGTACTCCGGATGCCAGGACGAGACGCGGGCACGAGTTTTCAGGACGCCACCAGGGGCATCGCCTTCCTGCGAGGTGAGGGGAGGCAGAGCGAAGCCGTACTGCTCGAGGTTAGGATCTTCAATGTGATCCTTCTCGCCCTCACGAAGCTTCACCCAGTAGACGGTACCGCTGATGCCAGTACCGAGAATAACTTCCTGGGGGACAGTGGGGTCTTCAGGCGAGGTGACCGACATGGAGATGTTGAAGATGCGATCCTTAGTGTCAGCAAACACTTTGACATCCCGTCCGTCGTCCTGGCGGATGACGCGGAGGCCACCGGCCTTGGACATGCCGTAGGCCATGTAATGATTGGTGGCGGCATACAGGTTGCGGTCGACCTGATCAAAGTCCTTGCGAAGACGAGCGATGTCGACAATAGCGCGATCGCGGAACTCGGGACGCGGTTCGGTCTTGCCATCCTGCAAAGTGATCGAAATCCAAGGCTGCATGGGGAAATTGTACACCTTGATGGGAGCGGCTTCCGGCTCGGAGACGACGACTTCCTCCTGGTCGGCATTCTCCCAATTATCGGCGACATGATGATCCTTGGAGGCGGCCGAGATTTCATCGGCATCGTTGTGGGCGGCAGCACCACGAGAGATCAAGTTGCCCTTGGACATGTCAGGACCATCAGCACCGCTATCCCAGCTATCCGAGGCGCCGTGAGAAAGGTCCTCGAGAAGGCCATGGGGTTCCTGGTCACGGGTAGAACCTCCAATCTTGGTGGAGTCCTCGGAAACACTTCCGACCTTGGTGACATGGACCATGGTGTCCGAAGACAGGAAGCTCTGATCCTCAGAAAGGCGGTGAACATCACCAGGACCAGCACCGGAGACGATGTGGCCATCGAAGTTGAGATCATCAGTGACAGTGTCGGGGTCGTTTTCACGAGCGGAGACACTGACAAACGACTCGGAGGTGCGCGGAGTGCGGTTGGCGGTTCCATCACCGCTGGTGGTGGAACCCTGCTCGGCCTTCCGGCGAGCGTGCTCGGGGCTGGAGAGAGGGCCACGGCCAAGAAGGGCGGGAGCGGAGTCGAAGGCAGCCTCAGGCGAGTGGGAGCTGGAGCTGGGCTTCTTCAGAATCTGGAATGAGGTGGCAGAGGAGGCCTGGCCATCACGGTCCAGGTGGTCAAAGCCACGAGAGCCCGAAGCCGGAGAATCCCCAGCACTATCACGAGAGGAGACACCCCGCATGGAGCTGCCATTGTAGTCGTAAATGCCAGCGGCGGCAGCAGCGGCAGATGACGACGACATGGGCGGCTCGGGCGCAGCGGACATGAAGGCCGAGCTGCCGTAGGCGGGAACACGCTGGTCGTGGCCGTGGTGGTCGTAATCGTAGCCCGGGGGAGGATGGGCGTGGGACAGATTCTCGGCCGAGTCGTTGGTGTAAGCCCGCTGCATGGGAGGGAAGGGCTTGATGGAATCGGAAACGTCGTTGGAGGGGGGAGTTAGGGTGATGGACCGAGCATCTCCGAGAGCGGGCTGACCATCTTCGTCCTGCTGGCTGGGCTTAGGGCGGTTGAGGAGGTTGAGAAGGTAGGCGCGGGTATCGGCAGGCGGAGAGCCAGCTGCAAAGGGAGCAGAAGCCGTTTCAGGCTCCTGGCGCTGTTCGGCCTTGACTTCACCTCGCATAAGCGCAGCAAGCAGGCCGGTGGGATCGGCAGCAACGGGGGCCGGAGCCATGATGCGGGTGTTCATGGTGGCAGTAGACGCAGGCATGGGGAAAGCAGACTGAGACTGTTGCTGCTGCTGCTGGTGATGCTGTTGATGTTGCTGCTGCTGCGGCGAGTGCTGGTGTTGCTGCTGCTGCTGCTGTTGTGATTGTTGCGGCGGGCCCTGCTGATACTGCTGGGACGGAAGCTGAGGAGGCATCTGGCTCGATTGTTGAGGAGAGTGGTGAGACTGTTGCTGCTGCTGTTGCTGATCGCGCGAAGTTTGCTGCTGGGGATCCTGATATTGTTGGGAGAGACCCGACGGACCGTGGATCCCATGCAGGCCGGAGCTGGGGCCTTTACCGCCAAACTTCAGCAGGCTAAGAAGGTCGACATTTCCCTTACCGACAGGCGGTGTTGGGGCAGGAGGGAGATCCATGGCGACAACCTTAGCCGATTGGGCTTGAAGGCAGGAAAAGGAGGGGAGATTCGAACTGGGAAGCTGAGAGAGGAAGAGACCACAAATGAATAGGAAAGGTCAGAAACAAGATGCAAGTGCAGGAAAGGTAGGTAATAGCTGAGATCTTGTAAGATGACTCTTCTATCTCTCTTGGCTCTTTTCAGATGGAGAGAGAGTGCCTAGAAGCCGGATGAATTGGATCAACTATTAAGAACACAGGGCCTGATTATCTCAAATCAGCCCAAACATGATCATAAAGCTAACCAAACATAAGGCATAAGGCAGAAAAGAAATCTATTGGATGGGAAAGAAAAAAAGAGGAGGAGAACAAACAGGCAGAGAGTCAGAGACGAAGCATGAATCGTTTCTTCATAGGCAAAGATACTTCAAATTCAATGGATGCAGAAAGGAGATTGAGGGAAGAGGAGATGATGGAGGAGGAAGAAGAGGAGACAGAAACTGAAGATGTAGTTGATGGAAGAAAAGGAGAACGAAGGGCTACTGACGGGAAAAAGAAAAAGGTTGGGAGGAAGAAAAAAAAGCAGCTTTTTTTTTTCCAGATAAAAAAAAAAGTACGTGATGGCTTGGGTGGTCTGTGCGGTCAGGCTCAAATCACAAAAATGGCCCAAAAAAACGCACACAGTGAAAAAATCAAAAGCTGCTGTAGGTACATTGGTCTTGTACCTTTTTGGGGCGGTTGGAAAAAAAACTGGGCAGCCACGTCGCGATGCAGATAGCGGATCCGCTGCAAACGCTACCTTTAACCTTAACAACCCATACAGCGAACCCCCCAAAATCTATGAGTCAAGTGGCCGGATTGCGCCAATGTGATTGGAGCAGCTGTTTGTATGTAATGCAGGTGTTTACAGTTGTACACGTCCGGCTGCATACGGAAACCTGGAATCTGGGGGATTTTCGCTTTTCCTGCGATTTTCCTTTCCTGCGCGATATAGGAGGTACAATCATGCGTATTTTGCCTCAGCAGGCATTTAGCAATCAGCAGGAAGTCCGGAAGGACGGGCATTCAGGGTATTTTCCCATGATGATGATGCGATTTGCGAACACCTTGTTTGTCCATAGCTCACTAGGGGCGGGACCCGTGGTTTGGCTTTTGGAGTTGTTTTGAGAATTCTTGGGGTTGGGCAGCAAAACTTTTCTTTGGGCGGGTTCACCCCTGGAACTCTGACCACCAACTCCTGGGAAAAGCTGGGATCTTTGCCGGCTTTCCTCCTGTTTTTCTTCCAGGCGGTGAAGGCCCAGCCTCCAGGAAATCATGGGTGTAACCGGGTCTGGATTGTGCAATTCCGAAGGCCTGTTCGTTCTGTTCCAGGGAGCCATCGCCGAAAAAACGCTTCAATCATGCTACTGGCGCTTATCGGCGGGCACGGACTGGGTGAGCTCCGATAAGCTTTATCGATAAGGCTGGCTCCATTCCAGCTCCCAACGACATCTCACGATCTTAAAACAGCTTCATTAATTCTTAATTGGTGCAGCGGGGAGAATATGGTGAATCCTTTCTAGTTCCTTTTTTATTCTAGAAAGGAGAGACTTTGATATTATTGTGCCATGTTTCCTCCTACGTCCACTCTGTGGTGATAATGTGAAGGGGCGTTCTGCGCCCGGCAACGTACGCAGCTGCATGCTCATCACTCTCGGAGCCGACTCGCAAAGAAAATGCATACAAGTACTAGTACGCCAAAATAACAGGGTGTCCTCCGACAGAAACCGAAACTACTAGACTCTATGTTCTGAAAAAGCTTCGAGATCCTGATCTTAGTCTCCCCCCCCAGAGTAGCCAAGCGGCTTTTTGCTTTGCTGTCACCAGGGATTCAGATATCACCACCCGGCCCACACTCTGAATTTGCGGGGAGAGCGAAACAAACAGTCAGAATCAGCAAATCTCTAAATAGGCCAGTCCAGACCTGGTCATTTATGGCTACTGTCAATGTCTGTAGTGACACCACATTTCAGGGAGAGAAGAGGCCGTCCGCATGTCTACGCCCTAGAGCTCGCTCCGCTAGTGTCTGCAATAATATCAAGTCTGCGTTTCGTCAGGTTGCCGCAGTCCTTGGAACCTTGCCTGGAGATTGCGGCATCATGAACCGGTGACGGATGTCAAGCGGGCTATCGACGGCTAATGGCAGCCCCGTTCGACAGTGACAGTGACAGTGCGTGCATCAAAGGCATAGAGGGTCTACCGAAGTACCTTTTATTACATTCAGGCTGATGCCACCGGAAAGTGAAGTTGAACTGCGATAAGAGGAGGAAGAGACCCGAGGGCTCGTTGACCGAACTTAGAGTAGTAGTGTCGTCATCATAGAAGGCATGTGTTCTAGTATCGTAACAGATGTCAAACATACGCTGTTCACAGTTCTCTCTGGCATGAAGCAGGTAAGCCTGGAGGCTTGTTTGCCGGCCAGCTTTTCACATAACGTATGGCGCTTATGCTATTGCAGAAGAACATGGCATCCACAAGCTAATAGGGGTTTCGAAGAACTTTATTGGTATTCACGTGGAGGGCCCGCACCGGGAGGTGGAACCGTGAAAGCAGCTGCGTTCTGGGTTGGCTGGAGGACTGTAGGCTCATGCCGTTTGGTCTAAGATTCGCGGGACGGTCTGCTCTTGTTGTGCAAATTGGTTGGCAACGTAGCGGAAAAGGAGGCTTGGATATTGCATCCAAAAGGACTAGGATGAGCAGCATCCATAGCCACACTGATCATTTGAGGCGTCTAAAAGCTGCGGGTGGTCTAGGAGGAAGATGCCTGTGGCGAAGGCCGGGAGAAACTGTGTCGGGGCTGTCTGTTGCTTGTCAAGAAGATGTTCGTGCGGTCTGGGCCAGTTAATTCTGACTTAAGATGACAAGGACCTGCCTGCCTCGACAAAGTCAAGACCACCAAAGACACCTCGCCCCCGAATCTGGACCATGGGATAGCCGGGCACTCAGCTCAAATATGTAGTAGGTCTTGATAGTCTAGTAACGGATATTCCAAAGGAATTGTAGACAACTGCCTCTCAGAAGTGATTCCATTACCAGAAATGTCGCTTATCCGGCTATGGCAACACCCTCCTCCGCCTTTGAGGAAATCAAGGGGGACTCTTCCAGTTATCCGGTGCACGCAGTGCTGCGATCATCTATTGTCGTGCTCTTTACGGGTAATCGAGCAGCTCGCCTAGAGTAATGGCCAGGCACTCATGCGTGCAAGGACAAACAGGCCGATGGGATCATATCCTCCGGCTGTTTTTCTAGTTGCAGCTGGCTCAAGATCTGGATATAACGGTCTGAACGGAGGGTGGGAACACTGAGCGGTGAACAGACGCTAATAGCCACTGTCGATTATTTTGTCCCACGTCTAGTCCTCTAGCCGGCAACGCGTGGCCGGCTCGTGGCTTCGTCCTCTCGACGGAAAGAAACGACGCCGTCTCGATGCATCATGCGAAGAGTCTGTCGTACTGACGGACCAGCCATTCTAACAGGATCTCATATACCACAACCAGAAGCCGCCATGACTTGCCATAAACAGCCAGATACATAGATCTAATAGGCCCTTCACACTACGGCACCACGCAGAAGTCCGCGAGATCCAGAGTCGAGCAACATAGAAGTGGTACATCACGTGTACACGCACGTGGCAGACAGGACGGCCCTGAACGGAAATGAACTTCCAGTGCTCTTCCGCTTGTATGAACACAAGATTTGCTGAGGCTGCGACATTGCCCAGGTTTCACTGCACCGGCAGGTTAGTAGAGATAGATATATGCAGATGCTCAGATATTCCGACGAGAAATGCAAGTGTGGAGATGGTCGTTTTATATGCTCGTGCCTGAAGTGAAGAGATGCATGTGATTCACCCAGCGATTACTAAACTCCACATGATATTGGCCAGCCTGATAATGTCAAGTGACGGGGCCTTTGAATATGAGCAGAAGGCGAAAACCAGCTGCAATCACGGCACCAAAACCTCGAACGCAGAGCGGGAAACAGTAAAAAGGGAAAGCAAAGGGAGAGAATCGCAAAAACTGAAAACTGAAAACTGAAAACTGTCCTGTATCAGGATCGGATCTCTTAAAGCCCGGATTCGGGGGAATAAAGCCCAACATTCCAGAAAATCCGCCGTGGGGCTCCTGAACTGGATCACCTGCGCCTGAGCACTACTGGACCAAGCCGCAAAAAATAGAGAGAGAATGCGCCCTCTTATACCTGCCTCTGATCCCCTTTTTCTCTCTTTCTTTATCGCAACCAACTCCCGTTGATAGTTCCGCAATACCATTCTAAGCCCGCCATTCTCACTCCTACGATCCGATACAATCCTTCACATCACTCGTCTTCTACGATAACTTCTGGTATGCAGTTTCTCGCAATCACGCGTTCTAATCTGGGGGCTGCCATGTTTGATTGCTGGTGCGTGCTTTTGTGCTAACATCCAACGAAAATTGTTGCATCTTAGGAACACGAACACGAAATTGCCCCCAAATACCTCGGACCACAAAATTTCCCACATCGACAGCCCCTCGAGTACACACACCACCTGGCTTTCTCTCTCTGCGCAAACCGCATTGTATCTTTCCTCAATATAATACTCTTCTTTGTCCTTGTCGAATACATCTCTATAATCTCCTACAGCCTCATATACCTTCTCCTTACGATCTCTCCGTGCATTGGCGACCCTCCCCACCAGTCCGTTTGTCTTTTTTTCTTTTTTTTTTTTTTTGGTGTCCGAGTCGAGTCCGGAGGTTGCCCCTCGTTCCCTGGACCGGAGCTCTGATTGCGGTATCCATATCTGCTCACCCGACGGCATCCTCTCCTCGTCCTTTCTCCTTCCAACCCTATCTCCCACAACCACAGACCCCCAAACCGACACAATGTTCTGCTTAAGAAGGTATGATTCGCATTCATGTTTCATCCTATCTCCCTTCGCCAGCCGGAAAGTCACCTGCGATTATGTATATACTAACTCGCCACTCTCTGTCTCTTTTGCTCCCAGTTGGATCCCCCTCCTCTTTATCCCGACGAACGCGCCGCCGCTCTTCGTGTTCCTCTTCTTCGTGTGCACATTCTTCCTGAGCCGGCCATGCGTATACTGCCGCCTGCTGCTGCTGATCCTGTTCCTGACGTCGTGTCAGTGGTCCGACCGCTGCTTCTTCGACTTCACCAGCAACTGGTTCCTCCCGCGCGGCCCGCTGTCGGCGCCCATGGACGACGAGGCGGCCGATAGCTTTAACGCCACCGTGCTGGAGATTGTCAACTCGACGGCGTCGACGCTGGCCGGGGCCGCGCTGGACGAGGTCTCGCGGCGCCGCGCCGAGTGGAACGGCCTCGGCATCGAGTGGTTGCGGAGCTTGATTGGCAAGCGGGAGTGGCGCATTGATTGTCTGGATGTTAATATCCGGCTTTGAGTGGCCTACAGCTGTGCGCGCTCCGAGTGGCCGGACACCACGATCTCCTTCGATGAGGCACCTCTCTTTTCTCCCTGAATCAATCCTCGACCTCGATCTCTCTCGCTCTCTGGCCGGTATACCACCGAGTCCCTTTCCTACCGGCGCCCTTTTACGGGCATATTGACAACTACAAACACCGGCACCGGGCCGGCGCCACAACCAACCCGTCCGGCTCGACCCCTTGGTTCTCCCACACCTTTTGAGAAATGTTTCTCTGTCCCTCCTCCCCTCCCCCTTCTCTCCCCTCGTTTTTTTCGGAATGACGGCAAGAGATGAACTGCGACCACCAAGCCACGAGATGTTTGTTTCCTGTCGTGCCCTATGCGTGACTGGAAGCCATGCAAGTCTCACCACTCTGGTTTCCTGTTGTAGGCACATATTAATGAATGTAATGTTGGCTTCGGACATAGCGGAACCACCGCCAGTTTTTTTTTTGTTTTCTCCCTTTTGGCACCCCCTAAAATCATACTTACAGATGTCTGTACTTTTTGTTTTTGTTTCATGGGAGGCACGGAGACGGCGTTGAGAACATGGATAAATGGCGGGTTTTCACATACATCTTTTACTACTACAAACGGAGAGGGGAAACCTTTCGTTTTCACTTTTATCTCTCTTCTGAGTCTTTTTTCTTTTCCCCTTCTGGTGGGGTACGTGTTGCGTTTTCAATTCTTGTCGGCGGTCAGACGAGGCAACGGACGGTGGGGAGGTTTCGGAATATGGCCATGCTGTGTTCTCTGGATGCTGTGTTCTCCGGATGCTGTGCTTCTGTGTATCCTTTCATCCTCTGCCAGTCCTGATATTTGTCTTCGGTGAGCTCCAGCCACGCTCACCTCTGAGGCGGAGGGTTGTTGTGTTTCCCCCCCTCTCTTCCTAATTACTTTGTATCTGGACGCGGGGGTGTGAGCGTGCTCTTGATTTCAGCATTTGCTACCCCCCTTCTTGATTCGCTAGTTTCTTTTCCATAGCCCAGAAGAGAGACGTTGCTTCACCAGGAGAGAAAATCAACCAGTGGGCTTGTTCAATAAGCTCAAGGGAAATAAAGATTGACGTGCGCCTCCCCGGGGCTGAGACTGTGGGCGTGACAAGCGGGCTTGACGTAGGGGGGAAGGGGGAAGTGTGAAAGTTTTTTTTTCGGTTTGAGGCGGCGTCGTGGGCTGTTCTAACAGACGGACGTTTTTCCTTGTTGGAGGCGAAGCGGTAACTGGTTGATGATGCTATACAGTACACAGTATATGCCACACCGAGCTCATGGCTCGTCAGGACATGTGCGACCTTGACTTAGCTTAGTTGGTTGGTGGTGGTGGGTGTGCTGACGAAAGGCTCAGTCGGCTAGGTCGGCACGAAAATCGGAGAGTAATCGGACGTAGGTTTGTTCAGTCCACGATAGGCCGCCCGGGCGTGTGCTGTTTGGGAACGCCACGCGGTCTGGACTCTGGACTGCGTTGAACAGGCCCAACAGGATAGATCACAGCGGAAACTTTGGAGTGCTAACGCACCAGCAGAGGGCTCCGTCGTATGCACTATGCACAGTTTAATGGACGGAGTTCAATGCCGCCGCTAGGCCAAACCACGAGATAGTTTACCGGGGCCTGCACTCGCTCAGCCCGTCTCCGCCATGGCCGTTGAATTCCCAGACCGATGGGCCCTCCTCGATTACGTTCTTGCTCGTGTTTTGAGTTTTTGAGTTTTTCTCTTTTGGGGCTTGCTGGCCACTTAGTTTGGAGAGGGAGAAGAAATTGGAGGTGAGGGCCAGTTATGCGCGTGCATACGTGTACACACTTCCAGGGGTTTCGGGCATTGAGGAAAAAATAGAAGAACAGCCCATTAAAGGGATGCCAGGAGGAGTGAGAAGAAGAAAAAGAACCAGGAAAACCGAGACTGGCGCCCTTTTTCTTCCCGCTCCCGAGGGATTGGCGTCTTGGATACAAGAAGAGGGACGACAAGAATCCAGGGACGGGAATGGAACACGGGAGAGTACCTAGGCTATATTAGACGACTGGGGGATATACTTCGGGGCGACGTATGTGTACAGTACTCGTGTGCATACTGTACGTTCTTCTATATGTGCAGGCATACAAGCAAACGCCCGAAGTATCAGCCGCTCTTTGCTCGACGCAGGTGTTTAAGGATCTAGCGATGGCTGCATCATAGGAGTCGGGCTTCTTGGAGAAGGATGTGGTCTCGTGCCTGGTGCAGGGTCCAAGGGTGGTTTCCCCTCTTGGTTGGTAATGTAAAGACTACTGTATATACTGTGTGTATGTATTTATTCTCCCTCTGAAGCTCCTTTAGGCGAAGTTGGCCTGAGATAACGACATGCACGAGATTGATGGGGTTGCCCCGGTTTGGCAGGTGAGAGACACACACGAGTAGTTGGGGGCATATCTATGCACAGAAGATATGATGAACTCAAAGGATTGATAGATTGCTCGTGTTAAAAAGAGAAACCGAGAGACGGACAGAGGGGCCTACGCCGATCAAAGACCGGTCGGCGGCATTCTCTCTGGAAGGATTGTGGCCAACCCTTATTTCGGCAGATATCCACACCCCTGAGCTTGTACGAAAAGGCGGGCCCAATCAACATGTAGCCGGAGTCAGGATATAACGCCAAGAACTCCGGCAAAAAGTTAAGTTTCCGCGTGAGACCAGAACAGAAGGAGGAAAATGCGTTGAGATCACTTCGGAAGAGAGCAATTTCACCCTGATCTTCTGTGGAATTTCCCAAGGCGATAACCCATGTGAAGCGCATTCGAAAATCCAGCCCACACAGCCACGCCACCCCTTATCCTCACAAGATTACGGCGACCAAACGTCACTCTCACGGCAACTCTCCAATTTCCCCCTAAACATCTTGGCGCTGGCAAAGGTGGACACGCAGTCCATAAAAGTCATAACACTCCCGACAACAGCAAAATGGCAAAATGGCAAAAAGGCAAAACAAAACAAAAAAACACCGCAGAACGGCAGAAGGCACACGACATAGCGACGGAACGGGACACTCGAGAAACATCAGCGACAAATCTGAGCACGCGACACACCTGGGGAAGGAAAGAAAATAAAGAATAAAAAATAAAAATAAAACTGGTGTCAGCTCTTGCCATTTTGTTTTTTTCTTAGCCGATGCTGTTACTTCTGCATTATTCCGAATCTTCGTGCGTCTGGCGCAACTATTCCCAGATTTCCCTCCCGTATAAGTCAGCTCTGCGCGCTCTGCTTATCGAGGCGGTGCTTCTTGTAGTAGCGGTGGGTGGCAGTGACAAATAACCCACGGCCATTCGGCTTTCGTGGTGGGCAGTTTTTTTTTCTTTCTAAATGGGCAGTCGCACACAACAACGCCGTCATAGCCACACTTCACGATAATCGCCTTTTTGCAACCCACCGACGGCCTCTGCAAGTTTTCGACACTAACTTGTGCATTAGGCACATGAAATAGGTCCAATCTTCAGGCTATCTCTGTTTGGTCTTTTTCTTTTCTTTCGTCGCACACCCCCCACTAAACTAATTCATTCCGGTGCATTTCCCCCTGGCGCCTTTTTTTTGGTCTTTTTTTTGGGTTAATGTGATGTTAGTTGTGCGTCGTCATCAGCGCCTCGATGAAACACACTAAACCCAGTGTTTATCGCAGGCTTCGTATTCTTTCTTCCCTTCTTCCAAACAAACTCCAACCATGACCTGCTGTAAATCCTGCCACGGCCATGCCTTGTACTCGTTCTATTTTCGGGATGAATAGGTGTTCTATTACTTGAAAAGGAAGCCATCCAAGGCCCTGAGTGAGCGGTTCTCTAGTTTCATCAGATACGAACGACCGACCCAGCAAACACGAACAGGAGGAAGCAGACAGCAGTAAGGAGGGGGGAAAAAGCCAAGCCGGCCCATGCAGCCCGGCTGGATTTCTTGGCTGGACGAGCCGTTCTACACGTACTGTACAATACAAACCGTTACAGGTTATTACAACAATGGGGTCTATGCTGCTGCTGTATGGGCGGTGGGTGGGAAGTTTTATTTTAATATTATTATTGCCTACTGGTCGTGTAATCTTCTTTCGTTCGCTTGCCTTCCCTCTTTCGTTTTACTCTTTTTTTTTTTTTTTGCCCTCCCAAGCGTTCCATCGCCTTATCAGAGAGCCCACTCACTAACGACTTTTAGAGACGCACTTTCGCTGATGCTGGAACATCCCAAGATTCTAACAGCCCAGATCCTGTCGCGTGCTTCTCCTTCTCTCCTCCCCCCTCAGCTGTTTCTCGTCCTTCATTGTTGCCTGCATCCATCTCTCTCTCTCTCTCTCTCTCTTCCCGCCTCGTGAGACCGTCGAACCCCCGTTCTTCATCTTCAGCTTCAACCCATCTCGTCTCCTTCTCTTACCACCCACTCTCGCTCATCATTCATTCATTCCACTCACTTGCTTGCTCTCTGCTCTTCTCTGTTATTAGTTAATTCTATCTACTCGACTAAAGTAGTCGTTGCCTCCACGGCAAACCCGGGTCCCTGTACCTAACTTGGTTCCGAATTCCTTGCATGGTGTGGGATAGACTACTAGGGTGTGCAACCAATCCTTTTTTTCCCTCTCTCTCTTCCTTTCCTCTGCTCTCTTCTCCAACTGATCCGTGTGGGAGTCTTGTTGAAATAATCCGTCTTGGGTCCTCTTGCTTGACTTCCGTTGCCAAGATCCCTTTTTCTTGTGCCATCTGAAAAATTCACTTCTTTTTCCTTTCTTCTCTTTTCCTCCTCAATCGTTTCCTTCTTTTCCTCCTTTCTTCCCCTTTTCTTTCCTCTCGCATTCGACCTCTCAATCTCTCCAAACTTCTCTCTCACCTTTTTTCGTCCTCTCTTCTCTCATCCCACTTATCTTTTTAACTTTATGCGGACACACTCTTCTCTGACGATCATATAACGACTTCCCGTCAGCTGCAACTGTCCACCTTTCCTTGCTGTCACTGTGTCCGGCTGCGACCCGGACCCGGTCACTCTCACTTCTGTGCATACCAGACCGAGCACATCGTCACCACATATAGCGTACCACCTTTTACACGATCTCTCTGGACACTTGGATGGATTAGAGAGATTTCTCAGCCCACACACATATTCGCTGGTTTTCCTCTTTTGTTTTTTTCTCCATCAGTGGCAAGGCCATCAACAAAAAACAGCCTTAAAACCCTTCTACTTTGCTTCGCTTTACCTAATCTCTTTCCTCCCTCTTTCCTAACTCTTTCCCTCAGTTGCTCCTTCCTGTCTAAGAAAGAGTTAATACCCCCACGATTTTGCTTTTCCTAATCTTGACTTAGCCCGAGTTTTTCCCCTTATCTCTCAGTTCCTTCTCTTTTAAGCGTTTAATGTAATCTTTTCTTTTCATTCTCTCTCTTCTTCTTCTTCTTCTTCCTCTCTCTTAATCACCATCTATTCTTATCTCTCCCAATGCAACTCATCCAGATCTTCAGCTTGCTGGCTGCAGCATTACCAACAGCTCTGGCCAATGGTCCCAAATACTTCCATGAGCCCGGCGGTGATTCGGTTCTCGGCCACTATGACGCGCGCTTCTTCAAGACAAAAGTTGCATACGACGAGCATCGCCCTGTGCTGCGACACCTGATTCGCGCCTATCTGACCACTCTACGGCAAGCCGGAGTTGAGACGTGGATCGCCCACGGTTCGCTGCTCGGCTGGTGGTGGAACGGCCGCATCATGCCGTGGGACTACGACCTGGACGTGCAGGTGTCTTCGGCCACGCTGTACTGGCTTGGCCAGCACATGAACCAGACCGAGCACGTGTACACCTACATCGACGAGGACGGCATGCACCGCAACCGCACCTACCTGCTGGATATCAACCCGCACCACGTCGAGCTGACCCGCGAGGACGGCCATAACATCATCGATGCGCGCTGGATCGACAAGTCCAACGGTATGTTTATCGACATTACCGGCCTGGGCGAGCGCGATCCCGAGTCGAAGCCCGGCATCTGGAGCTGCAAGAACAACCACAACTACCTGACCACCGACCTGTACCCCATGCGCCAGTCCGAGTTTGAGGGTGTCCCCGTGACCATTCCCTACAGCTTTGAGAAGATTCTCATCGACGAGTACGGTGTCAAGAGTCTCGTGACTACCGATTGGTCTGGGTAAGTTTTTGAATCGCAACCCGTTGTCAGTCTTCTATTTGTTGCCTGTTGCCCTTGCTAACCCTCCGGCCCCTCCACCCCACAGTCACCGCTGGGATCCCGACATGAAGGAGTGGTACAAGACCGAGGAGGCCAAGCGCAAGGAAGAGGAGCAGCGCAAGAAGGAGGAAGAGCAGGACCGTCTACGTCAAGAGGAGGAGGCGCGCAAGCAAAAGCAGAAAGAGGAGGAGGAGCAGGACCGTCTACGTCAAGAGGAGGAGGCGCGCAAGCAGAAGCAGAAGGAGGAGGCAGAGGCGGCTGCGCAGCTGCTGAAGCCTGAAGGCAGCTCATGATAGCGGCTCTCATCGTTCCGTTCTTTTTGCAGCATTCCTGCCATGATGCCATGATCAGTCTTTTTTTGAAATTTCTTTCGTTTTTTTCTTTTTAATTTCCCGCCACCAGATACCGACAACCCACCAAAAAGTCTAACATGCGATACCACGGACTTCCACCTCGACGAATCTGTCCGTGATTCGATCTCTCGACGCCTCTCTTCCGCTCACGAAGACTCTCGCCATCCAACCACTGCCAATAGACGGCTTTCTCTCTCTCCGCTCTGTTGTTCCTTTCTCTCTCTCCAGCCATCATTGCACATATGTCTTTGACTCTTACTAGCAGTATCATTTAACGCGTTGTCCATATCCCCGTTTTTCGTCTTGGTTTGTTCCCGGGGTGGAATAGATGTGTCTCCTTCATGTCTATGCTTTGTGTTTTTACTCTTACTCCTACTCCCGTTTTCCCCTTCGGCACAAACCGGTGGCGCTGAGTGTCACGGTTACTCGACTCACTTGCACCCATCCATTCTCTACCGTTTCGTTTCTCGTTCTTTTCGTTGTGTTGTTGTGGCTTCTGGTGGCGTTTTGTTTTGTTCTCATACACGGACGGAGAGTAAATGAAGATCGTGTTTGGTCCTGGTGGTTTGGCGGTCCTCCCCTCGTACAGTCTGCGTGCAACTGTATCAAGTTTGGCGAGGGATGCTTGCCAGATTCAACTCGCTTCTTCTTTTTTTCTTTCCATCTAGGACTCTGTACACTTGTTAAAATGGGTATTTTTGGGTTAAACGGACTTTTAGCATTCCTTCTTTCTTTTCAGTTTCTTCTATTAGACCGGGGCTGCAGTTCAAGCAGGGACGGCAAATAAACTTCTAGCATCTTTTCTCATGTTCACCTGTTGTCGAAGATCTCTTCTTTGAAAAGCATCGTGCATTCCATCTCTTGTGTGCACGTGAGTCATTTCCGAATATGGCTTGTATGGACAACTGCAAACGAAAGCCATCGACACGGATACATGTAAGATGGCGTGACAGTTTGTGTATTAATAATGCATAAAACAGGATGTTATCGCTAGGTGAGAAAAGGAACATGAATGCTAGGTAGGAGAGCCGAAAGCGCCCGGGCAAAGAACACAGAAAACACCTTGAAAGTCAAGAACCCAGAAAGACAAAAATCAAATCCCTAGACTCCACCATGACATCTCGGGCGCTTGCTAAGACCAATCTGAAGAGATAAAAAGAGGAAAGAAAACGAATGAAGGGCGCGTGAACTATCGCTCAGTTAGGACAAGCCTGTAGCTAGAAATCGGTTTCTAAAAGAGCACAGAGCATGTCCATCGTATATACATCAATTATTGTTCGATAGAGAGAGGGGAGGGAGAGAGTTGGTAAACCCTTCACGGATTGCCGCTTTCCCGCCGGGCGCGGTCCAGCCGGCGCTGGCGCTCCTCAGCAGCGCGCGCCAGCAACTCCCGCCGACTCAGGCCCTGCGAGTCCCCCTGGCCGCCCAGCACGTAGTCCTCGGTGCCGACCCAGCCGCCGTGGTCGTTCGTATCCGACTCGGTTTCTCTCTGGTAGCTGGGCATCGTGGCGCCGGGTGGCCCGCCGGCGACGGTGCGGCCGTTGTGGTGCCAGTCGGAGGCGAGCACGTGCTTCAGGATCTCGTTGTAAAAGTCCCAGAAGGCGCGGTCGTGCGGCCCGTGGCGGTTGTGGGCGAGCTCGTGGCACAGCGTGCGCCGCACGGTGGCGTAGTCGCGGTACCCGTCGCCGGCATCGGTGCGCAGCCGCAGCTCGATCACCTCGCCGTGGTTGCGGTTGAGCCCGAGCAAGCGCGACACGCCGTCGTGCGACACCTGGGTGTTAGGCAGCGGGTCCATCTCGGTCAGCAGGGCCACCGTCAGCTTGAACTTGCGCATGGCCGAGCGCACGCCCGGGTCGGCGCGCAGCCGCTCGAGGTACTGCTGCGACTGCTCCGGGTGGGGCAGGTGCGGCAGCGCGCGCGTGGTCAGGAAGGTGTACGTGGTGTCCTCGGGCTTGCGCGGGCGCGAGCGGATCACCAGCTTCTGCTGGCTGTGGGCGGTGGCGCGGCGCGCGGCCAGCAGCTGGGCGGACTCGAACTGGGCCACCTGGCGCATCGGCGTGCCGATCAGCCGCACATCGCGGTCGCGGAACACGTCGAGCGATGTGCGGGCGTCGCGCGGCAGGACGTACATCTTGCCGCCGACCAAAAACTTCATGTGCTCCTTTTTGACCTCCAGCAGCACTTGTAGGTCGTCCGCAATCGAGTCGAGCTCGTCGCCGGGGTAGTAGCGCATGTCGTACTCCTTCTGCCGGTATTTGAACGAGAAGTGCCGCTCCCACTCGCTCTCGTTGGCGGCGGGGGGTGACGAGTCGGCGACGGCATCGGAGGTCACGTCCATGTCCATCTCCGGCTCGGGGTGAGCTAAGACGGATGCCATGGTTGATTGGTTGATTGGTTTGGTTTGTCGGGAGGTGGTCTCGGTCTTATGCAGGTTGCCACGGAGAGTAGGATTCGAGCGGGAAGCAAACGGTTTGAATGTACGGCTTGCACTCAGGTCGTGCAGGTTATGGTGGGGTGAGTGGACTGGGGTGTAAGACCACTGCACGTCGCTGTAGGGGGTGTAGGAATGGATGAAAGAATAGGAATGAGGATGAGTAAAAGACAGTGAGAATCCAGGAAAGGAAAAGAACGGGGGTTTTAAGAGATTCAAAGAGGGACAGAAAAGAATGATCGTGAAAGAGGAATGAGAGTGAGAGTATGGAGTGGTGGATGTTTCAAGGCAGGGTTAGAAATGACGACGACCACGATCACTTAAACAGCACTTTCAGTGCCTAGAAGATTTATCAGCAGTTGGTTGGTGCCTTCAGTGTCGCAGAAAGAAGCACCGTGGAAGGGTCCAGAAGAAACACACGGAGTTTGTGAAGCTCTGGCGGCTGCCATCAGCTGGCGCCAGCTGGAATGCAGGAACACTGCAGCATGAGGGAGTGCAGGGATGTGATTGGCCAGAAATTCGCTGGCTAATTTTCTCCCTTGAGAGACCAAACTTATGCTGAAATTCATTTCTTAGGCTTCTCATTGCTTGACAGTTATTAGCGGGAAAAGGACACTTTCGACTTTTCTCCTCTGGCTTTATTATGACAAGCTTCCTCTCAAGCAGAGCTGGCGTTCCATTTTCTCTCTCTCCCAATTTCTAACCTGCATATCTCAGTCCCTCCTTTCCTCTGATCTCAAGTTTATCTGTGAATACCACCATCCATCTTGATCTTTTCTTTCTAGTTCTTTCTTCTTGTTGTAACTCATATCGCCTCCCGTCACTATCGCCCGTCATGTTGAACATATTCCGGATTCTCGGGGACATGTCCCATTTGGTGTCCATCTTCATCCTCCTGCACAAGATGATACAGCTACGCGTAAGCTCTCGGCCCGACCTCGATCGCCATCTCTCGCTCGGTGCGAATCGACTCTTACTAACGTGTTTGCTATTCCCGACTGTAGAGCTGCTCAGGTATCAGCTTCAAGTCGCAAGTGTTATACCTGTTTGTCTACGTAACGAGATACCTAGGTAAGCCTCCCGGTTCCTTTGCGCGCGCGTCTCTCCGGACCCTTGCGATCCTTGCCCCCTCCGAGTCCGACTACCCGCCGACGACAGCCCCGACTAACCCTGCACCTGCTTCCCCGTCCTCCCGCAGATGTCTTCATGACCAGGTCCCCCTACAACCTCATCTTCAAGATCCTCTTCATCGGCTGCCAAGGATACATCATCTACCTAATGACCACGTCGTTCAAGCCCACCAACGACCCGAATCTCGACACCTTCCGCGTGCAGTACCTCCTGGGCGGATCGGCGCTGCTGGCGCTCCTGTTCCCGCACTACTACACCGTTCTCGAGATCTGCTGGACCTTCTCGATCTGGCTGGAGTCGGTGGCCATTCTCCCGCAGCTGTTCATGCTGCAGCGCACCGGTGAGGCCGAGACCATCACCACCCACTACCTGTTCGCGCTCGGCATCTACCGCGCCTTCTACATCCCCAACTGGATCTACCGCTACGTGACTGAGGGCCCCGACTACCACACCGACTGGATCGCCATCATCGCCGGAATCATCCAGACCGTGCTGTACAGCGACTTCTTCTGGGTGTACTACACGCGTGTGATGCAGGGCAAGAAATTCAAGCTTCCCGTGTAGACGAGGAGCGCACGAAACCTTTCCCTGCTCTCTCTCTCTCTCTCTCTCTTTTGGCCGGCCGTCGGTTGCGCTCTTTTCTTCTTTCCGCTCTCGTGGAAACGGCCTGATTTTGCGTTACCTCGCGCGTGCATGAGAAACTGTTGTCTCATCCCTGGACTTGCGCGCCGACTAAGACCAGAATTCCCGTCCCTTTTTTTTCTCTCCTCATAGCGCGTCGGCCACTGCATACCCATTCACGGCATGGCACCTCCCTCGCCTTCTCACACACGCATGAGAACTTTTGAATGTTCTTAATGCCACGCCCTCTATGACTCTTGACTCTTCTGCCTTTCGATCCTGCATCCAGGGCACATTTATTACTCTATCATTTTTGTATTAATTCTTGTTGGCCGTCTTGTCTCTCTGGCAAAGACATGAGACCTGTCCCACCACCACCTTCTCCCTATTCTTTTCCCCTACTGGCAATGGGCATACCCTTTTGGACTTCCTATTGTCTGTATCTTGTTATAGTCAATGGAAAGTCGTTTTGGTGGGTAAAAGTCTGACTTGTTAAAATACGCACATTTCTCAAGTCAGGAAGCTTTTACCCTTTCCTCTTCTTTTTTTTTCTGTTCACCATCTTACAGGACTTATTGCCTCCACATGTTTATCATTTATATGGGATCTGGATGGTGAGGCAATGGTCATTTACTACGGAGGCGTTGGAGTTTGATTCTTCTTTTTCTGTCGTCGTGCTTTGGCTGTAGATCAGGCCAAATCCAGCTGGAATTCATTGTTCCCTAGAGAAAATGAACACTTACAATTATGGATTGCATGCTTTGCGCCCCCAAGACCACAACGTAATTTACTTGTTCTTTTCTCTTGGGGCACTCCCATGGCTGTTAAGATTGTTATTTGAAATGCACACATGATTACTCTGAGTTGACTGCTTTTTTGCACTCTATAGAAATCCTGGGCAGTGAAATATGAAACGTGTTCAGACGGAAGAAAATTTCAGTGTTTAAAGTGCATCCGGGATATGAACGGGATGCGCCAGTAGGCCATGTATCTTGCCGTCTTTCTTATTCAAACAGCCATCAGATAACTGCGCGCGTGTCCACAGTTTGATGTAGAAGAGGCCTCTGTAGATCCGGAGGGAGGATATTATTACTGTGTCGTAAGTGCTATGGTTTCATCACGATGGGAATCTGGTGTCCAAAATGACGGGCGGAGACGAAACATTTCGGAGCCAAGGCCGGATAGAAATCGCATCAGTGGGGACAACAGCAAACTGGCGGGATGAACTCTAGGGTTGGACCCTATGCCAAATGTGGCGCACGGCACCGCCACACATGCCACCTTGCAGCCACACACCCAGCGTTTTTGGTAGCCGCGCATCCCATTGTTACCTGGTACACAGAAATCAGAGCTTCCAACGTCGACTTCTATCATCATCACCTGGAGACACACAAGCCATCATCACCGAACGTCAATTCGTCAACACCAATCCCGATTATTCTCTCGGCCTTTCTTTCGAACCTTCTCCTCACTACTCTCTTTTTCACTTGGTTCTCCCGGTTCTCCATCTGCACCACCAGCCGCCGTCCCTCTCTTTCGAATCGGCGATTCGTTCTCACCCCGCCATCCCGAACCCGATACGATAGCAGCTCCCAATGTCGAAGACCGAGACCGAAGATCCCCGGAAGACCGAGGCCCGGCTCAAGGCCGTGCTGGAGAAGCCGCCGTCGCTGACGTCCGATTCGGCCACGCGGGAATATGAGGAGGCGTTGGTGGCTCTCGGCGAGCTGTATCGAGATCACAAGTGAGCTGCCCCGTGAGGCTGGTTGTGCTGTTTTCCAGGGCCGTGAAATGGGTGCGGTGACTAACTGATGTGGTGTTTCTGGATAGGCGGACGAAGGAGCTCGTGAGCCTCATTACGCAGAGCCGGACTGTGCTGTCTTCGTTTGCCAAAGCGAAGACGGCCAAGCTGGGTAAGTTCCCCCGCCACACTGGGCGATCCTTGAAGCGGCCTCCGCTCTGTGCCTCCTTCACCTGCTAACACAGTCTTTCTCCCTCCCCCCCTCAGTCAAAACCCTCCTGGACCTCTTCCACGACATCCCCAACACCACAGACCTGCAGATCGACGTTACCAAGTCGTGCATAGAATGGGCAACCTCGGAACGCCGCACGTTCCTCCGACAAAGCCTGGAGACGCGGCTGGTGGCGCTGTACATGGCCAAGCAGTCGTACTACGAAGCCCTGCGGCTCACCGAGAGCCTGCTGCGCGAGCTGAAGCGGCTGGACGACAAGATTGTGCTGGTTGAGGTGCAGCTGCTGGAGTCGCGGACACACCATGCGCTGGGCAACATCGCCAAGGCGCGCGCGTCGCTGACGAGCGCCCGCACGAGCGCGGCGTCGGTGTACACGCCGCCGCGCATCCAGGCCGACCTGGACATGCAGAGCGGCATGCTACACGCCGAGGACAAGGACTTCAACACGGCCTTCTCGTACTTCATCGAGGCGCTCGACGGCTACGGCTCGCAGGACGAGCCGGCCAAGGCCACGGCGGCGCTGCAGTACATGCTGCTGTGCAAGATCATGCTCAACCTCGTCGACGACGTCAACCAGCTGATGGACTCCAAGCCGGCCGTCACCTACGCCGGCAAGAACCTCGAGGCCATGAAGGCCATTGCGCGCGCCCACGCCAGCCGCTCGCTCGAGGAGTACGAGGGCGCGCTGTCGACCTACCGCTACGAGCTGGGCGGCGACGCCTTTATCCGCAAGCACCTGCGCCGGCTGTACGACAACATGCTGGAGCAGAACCTGATCAAGGTGATCGAGCCGTTCTCGCGCGTCGAGATTGACCACATTGCCGACATCGTCGGGCTCGACACCCAGCAGGTCGAGCACAAGCTGTCGCAGATGATCCTCGACAAGGTCATCATTGGCGTGCTGGACCAGGGCGCCGGCTGTCTCATCATCTTCGACGAGACCGAGCGTGACGAGGCCTACGATTCGGCTCTGGGAACCATTGAGAAGCTGAGCAGTGTGGTCGATCTGCTGTACACCAACCAGGCCTCGCAGCTCGAGTAAAGGGGGAGACGAACAGGGGAGGGCGGAGGACATGGTTATACGGTATCTGCATTCCGACATGTAACGTTTATCCACAGACACATGAATAAAAACGCAAGTATCATAGCCCGGACTGAATTACGTAGTGGAAAATGCACATTTAACTGTAAACGCGGGATGTATTTGATCTATCTTTAACCTGATGCTACCAGTATCAACTTCCGACATGCACGATGATATCTCGATCTACGTCTACGACACTCATAGCATTTACTACGTACCAGATCACAACAGCATCAAGAGCATGGCAAGTCAAAGCATTTGAAGGGATCCTACCGAGAATTGACAGACAATATACACGAGAATCAGACCCATTATGAACAAGAAACGACAAGTAACACCATGCAACAAAAATGCTCAAAGACGAAGAAACATAAGACCAAAACCGCTGAAAATTGTATTCACACGTCTCCATAACTCCTCGCTGGCAAAAAAAGAAGTCCGTTGCGTCATGAAAAGAAAAGAAAAAGAAAGTCTCAAGCAGCTATTTTTCGCTGGGAGAATAAAAGAGAAAGAAAGAGAGAAAACCCGCATTTCTATGAAATTTGGATGTGAAATAAACCCACACTTCTATCTAGAAGTGGGATGTGAAAAGAAAAGGTAGTAGAGTGTGTGTCTCTGATCGCGCGGAACCGGTGTTAGTGACGCCTTGCCGAAAGGGTGTGTTCAAGTGTGAAACAGGGCCGAGAGAGTGTTCAAGGCGGGGGGCGAAGGACGTCTCCGGTCCGAGATTCGAGAGAGCACAGGAGGTTTTTTTTTAGGGTCCTGCCGTTGTCAGAGCAGATGGTGATGTCAAGTGTCTGTGGATTGAGTATGTGCCGGGGCGGTCCTCGTAGAAATGGAGGTTGTGAGAAGCCGCAGGGTTGGTTGTGAGGTGAGGGCGACAGGGACTCGAATCCGAAGAGTGGAGAGGGGTTTTTTTTGTTTTTTTTTTCTGTTGGAGAGGTCCATGGGACATCCACTCGAATGCTGGAGCCAAGTGTGTGGAATGTGGAGAGAGAAGTGGTTCATTCACTGAAGAACAAACCAGCAGAACTTGGTCCAGGTCGAGGTTGTCATCGAACAAGGCTGGTAGTTGAGTAATAGGGTGGCACTCCTTCACTTAAGAACAAGTATGCACCGCAGCCAGATTCGAAGACAGATGGAGGCGGGTCAGTCAAAAAGCTTTCCTTCAATGAAGAACAAAAGATATTGAGGACCAGGCCACAAGAAGCACTCCAAGACGACGACGACCACTCAGCAGCTGGAACGTGGGGTTTTTGGTGGTTTTTTTTCGGGGGTTCTGGTGTGTCGTTCACTTAAGAATAATCACGGACCAGAGGCGAGAGGGAGACCAGATCCGGCCAAGATTGTGGGAAGGCCCGCAGTTCGTTCAGTCAAGAACAAGCCCGGGGAACTTGTCGGAAGGCTCGCAATCGCAGGTGGTGGTGGTGGTGTTCGCAGCGCTGGAAGAAAAGTGGAAGTTGTTTGGGTGTCGTCAAGCTCGTTCAGTTAAGAATAAGCCGAGGACAGGTCGGTCGTGTCGAGGAGGGGGGTTTTTTTTAGTGTAGAGACTCTCGAGCTCGTTCAGTGAAGAACAAACGAGACTTGACAAGGGGTTTTTTGAGGAGGAGGAGGGCTCGTTCACTCAAGAACAAGCAAGACATCGGAGCCATTGTGAAGATCGCGTCGGTGTCGTGGAATGGGGGAGGAGGCAGCGTTCGATCAGTCAAGGCCAAACGCGCGGACGGTCTTCACAAGGCGGCTCGGGGGGGGTTGACAACGGCGAGGAAAAGAGAGAGAAGGAAAAGAGAAGGAAAAGGAAAGGGGGAGGATGGCGAGAAGAAGGCCGGTTGATCGAACGTGGGTGGGGAAAAGAGTTGTCGGCTCGATCACTTAAGAACAAGCCGCCAGGGGATCAAATCAGGACCTTCAACTCGCCGGGGAACGATTCGACATTTCGGAACAAGACGGTCCATTCACTTAAGAACAGACTGAGAGCAGGCCTCGTTGGAGAAAGGGGAAACGCGAATCGTAGAGAGAGAGAGAGAGACGGCGGAGTAGTTGGACATCGCCTGTGCTCGTTCAATGAAGAAGAAGCACACGTCGAGCCGGTGAAGCGAGTCGGTCGGAGAAAAAGAGAGGAGAGAAGGGAACCGACCAAGTTCAGCAATCGAGTGATGTCATCGTTCACCAAAGAACAAAGAACCATCGGACCGAACCCGCACACACCGACCGGGAAAGACAAGTGGGGAGGAGGGGGACGACGAAACAGAAAAGGTTCCATTCTGTTTAGTTACTTGCCGTCAGCTCGATCACCAAAGACCAAGCGCCCGCCATATAAGAGAGATAGCCCCGGCCCACGTCTCCCTCAATTAAGAGCAAGACCAGAAAACAGGCACAAGGAAAGATTGGGGCCCCGGGTTCGCTCAACGAAGAGCAAACGAGGCGTTGGCGTGAGGAGGTTGGTGCTAACTTCCTGGGGGCGGGCTCGATCACTCAAGACCAAGCAAACACACACTACCCAGGAGAAATCGTCAGTCTCCCTCAACTAAGAGCAAGACCACGGAGTCAACACTAAAATCCAGGAGAGGAGGCTCAAGCTCACTCAATCAAGAGCAAGCGAGCGTTGCAGAGGGGAATCAGGGTGGCTTCCTAGACGGCTCGATCACTTAAGACCAAGCACATGCTAGGGGAAATCGTCAATCTCCTTCAATCAAGAACAAGATCACGGAGCCACGCTGACACAGAGAGGGGAGGCTCGAGTTCGCTCACTTAAGAGCAAACGAGCGATTAGCGGGTGGGATCAATGCGGCTTCCCGAGGCGGATAAGCTCGATCACTTAAGACCAAGCAGACGCACCCAGGCACATCGTCAGCCTCCTTCAATCAAGAAGAAGGCCACGGAGTCAAACCAAACCCGAAAGAGAGGGGGCTCGAGTTCACTCAGCTAAGAGCAAACGAGCGATTGGCGGGTGGAATCAATGAGGCTTCCCGAGGCATGGAAGCTCGATCACTTAAGACCAAGCAAACGCGCTCAGGGCGATCGTCAACCTCATTCAACAAAGAACAAGATCACGGAGCCGCATGAAACCGGAGCTCGAGTTCGCTCAGCTAAGAGCAAACGAGCGATTGGCGGGTGGAATCGATATAGCTACCCAGGCGGGCTCAATCACTTAAGACCAAGCGGACGCACCCAAGGCATAAAAACGTCAGTCTCCCTCACTAAAGAGCAAGACCACGGAGCTATATCGAAGCCGAGAAGGGGTGTGGGGTGGGTGCTCGAGTTCGCTCAACGAAGAACAAACGAGCGGTGACGCGAGGAATCCGTGTGGCTTCCCAAGGGTAAGCAGCTCGATCACTTAAGACCAAGCAAGCACGCTCGGGACAATCGTCAGTCTCATTCACTCAAGAACAAGGCCACGGAGCCACGCCGGAAACCGGGGGTGCTCGAGCTCACTCAGCTAAGAGCAAACGAGCGTTGACAGTGGGCGGGATCAGTGTAACTGCCCAGGCGGGCTCGATCACTTAAGACCAAGCAAAACGCGCCCAGAAGAAAGTCGTCAGTCTCCCTCAACGAAGAGCAAGACCACGGAGTCACAACTGAAACCCAGGATAGAAGGGGGGGTAGGCTCGAGTTCACTCAATTAAGAGTAAACGAGCTATTGACGGGTGGAAGTGGAGCGGCTTTCCCTCGTGTGGGCTCGATCACTGAAGACCAAGCAAACACACACTCAGGACAATCGTCAATCTCCTTCAACAAAGAACAAGATCACGGAGCCGGGCCAAAACCGGGCGGTCTCGAGTTCACTCAGCTAAGAGCAAACGAGAACCAGTGGGCGGGAGTGGTATGACTTACTGAAGCGGAAGCTCGATCACTCAAGACCAAGCAACGCCAGCAAAAGCGTCAGCCTCGTTCACCCAAGAACAAGACCACGGGGTCACACCGAAACCCTAGTAGAAAAGAAGGGGGGGCGGCAGCTCGAGTTCGTTCAGCTAAGAACAAACGAGCTATTGACGAGAGGAATCAGTATGGCTATTCCCTGATGTGGCTCGATCACTTAAGACCAAGCACAGACTCGGGATATATCGTCAATCTCCCTCAACAAAGAGCAAGATCACGGAACGACACTGAAACCAGGGGTGCTCGAGTTCACTCAATTAAGAGTGAACGAGCGTTGGCGGGTGGAATCGGCAGGCACCTAGGCGGGCTCAGTCACTTAAGACCAAGCAGCGCACCCAGGGAGCACGTCAGCCTCGTTCACTAAAGAGCAAGACCACGGAGCCATACCGAAGCCAGGTACTCGAGTTCGTTCACTTAAGAACAAACGAGCGTTGACGAGAGGAGTCAGTGGGCTTTCCCTCGTGAGGCTCGATCAACTAAGACCAAGCACGGACTCGGGATATATCGTCAATCTCCCTCAACTAAGAGGGAGATCACGGAGCCACAACTAAAACCAAGGGGTGCTCGAGTTCACTCAATTAAGAGTGAACGAGCGTTGGCGGGTGGAATCGGCAGGCACCTAGGCGGGCTCAGTCACTTAAGACTAAGCAGCGCACCCAGGGAACACGTCAGCCTCGCTCACTAAAGAGTAAGACCACGGAGCCATACCGAATACCGGATAGAAAATGGGGGGTGCTCGAGTTCGTTCAACAAAGAACAAACGAGCGTTGGCGAGAGGAATCAGCGGGCTTTCCCTCGTGCGGCTCGATCAACTAAGGCCAAGCACGGACTCGGGACAATCGTCAATCTCCCTCAACAAAGAGCAAGATCACGGAGCCACAACTGGAACCAAGGGGTGCTCGAGTTCACTCAATTAAGAGCAAACGAGCGTTAGCAGGTAGAATCGGTAAGCTACCTAGGCGGGCTCGATCACTTAAGACCAAGCGGACGCACCTAGGGCAAACGTCAGCTTCATTCAGCAAAGAACAAGACCACGGAGCTATACCGAAACCGAGATGAAAGAAAGAGGAGGAAGGCTCGAGTTCGTTCACTTAAGAACAAACGAGCATTGGTAGGTTGGAATTGGTGTGACTGCCCTAAGACGGGCTCGATCAATTAAGGCCAAGCAGCGCACTTCAGGACGGATCGTCAATCTCCCTCAACGAAGAGCAAGATCACGGAGTCATTACCAAAACCGGGGGGCGGGGGGCTCGAGTTCACTCAGCTAAGAGCAAACGAGCATTGATAGGCGCAAACGATGTGACGGTTCCAAGGCGGCTCGATCACTCAAGACCAAGCGGGCACTCGGGGCAAGGTGCGAGTCTCCTTCACTAAAGAACAAGACTGCGGCCAGTCACACCGAAGCTAGGGGGAGAGGCCCAGGTTCGTTCACCGAAGGACAAACGGGGGCTGACGGGGGCGGTTGTGGGACCTTGGTAGTACTGGCTCCTTCAATCAAGAACAAGCCGGCACCAGTCCGGAACAACCAGGAGGAAAATATCCCGTCGACAAACAAACAGAGACTCACGCCAATGTGGAGATCCGGGCAGACTCCCGCATGGCTCCTCCCTCACTAAAGAGCAAAGAGGCCACGGTGATTCTTCATGGCATCAAGGACTCCCGGACGTTCCTTCAATCAAGAACAAACGGGATGTCTTCCCTCAACAAAGAGCAAAGACATCCAGGGAGCCGGAGATGCCGGTAGATTCAGAAACCGCCGTCATTCCATCAAGTATACAAGGAGGAGTGGGTAAGGACTGAACTCGACCCCGTACGCAACGGAGGGTTCCAATAGCCGCCCAGCTGAATCAACAACTGGTCCTATCTCACTCCCGTATTCCAGCTCGCTCAACGAAGAACACAACTGGACGTGGAAATCAACCGGAATCGTCTTCTCCAGACGAAGGAATCACAGGATCAGGGGAGGCCGATCATCAACACACAGAACGGAGAGGTTTGCCGTCTCAGGGGGGGGGATAGACACCACTGCACCACAAGATTGACAGAAGGGATCATTGGCAGGCTGTGATCGAGGGCATGGCAGAGAAAGCAGTCCTGAACAGGGCCGCGGGAACAGGCGGAATCACCACCAGCTAGGGCTCTCACTCCTAGCGGCGTGCACGCTTCGAACCCGCGCCCTGCTGCATCAGAACGTTTCTCTGGGACCGCCAATCCACCTCGAACAGCAGGTACGAAAACAGGCGCTTAGCCAGATCGTCCGCGTCCCAGGTGGACCCGACATCGGCCCGGAAAGCATCGATCACATCGAGATGCGACTGGCGCAACTCGATGGATAGACCGGACCCGGCGATCACCCGTCCCAGCATGGACTGAGGTGACCGCTCAAAGCCGAGTCCGGCTGCTTCAACCCGGGTCAAGTCGAAGGGGTCATCAAGCCCCTCGATCATCAACCGTCGAGCGTGGAATAGACGCCCGAGCACCACCCAGTGGTCTTCTGTCCACTCGTCTGTAGGGAGCGGAACCTTAATCTCGTCCCACAGACGAGCGAACAGCGGCTCAGCGCCGGACCGGAGGGGGCGCAGCGGGTGCTGATCCTCACGGAACTCAGCATCCGTCCCCGGGACAGAAATCCGGCGTCCGCCTGGACCGTCGATAATCAACGGAAGGCGCGGTCGTTCAACCGGTCTCTGCGGGCCCGGTTCGGGGATGCGCTGGTGTCGCTCGAGTTCCGCTTGCGCCAGCGGCTGGGACTCACGCGCCGGGGCCACCGCCGGAGAGGCAGCAATTGCTGCCAACACCGATGGTGCCACGGGAGTCGCGGAGAGCTCGCTGCTCGCAAACTCGACAACTCTGCCCCAGATATGAGGCTTCGTGGGCGACCGGAGACATGACTTCGTCGGAGACATGTCTCGGGGCGGGAGGGGACGCAGGGGCCGCGGCAGCTCGGGCGCGCTGCTGCTCGATGCCTCGGCTGGGCTCTTAACCCCATTCGAGAGCACCAGAGTAGATGCGCCTGGCGTTCCGGGCCGGCCCTGGTTCGTCAGGGGCGGAAGCTCAGGCCGCGGGACCTCAGCGTCGGCATCATCGGCGGAGCTCTTATCTCCGCTCGAATAAACCAACGCGTACGTCCCAGGACGACCGTCAGACACCTCCGCCCCCACGGGCGCGTCCTCCTCATTGCCGTCCACCTCCATCTGGGACAGCCCTTCTTCATCCGCCACCTCGTCGCGGCGTCTCAATTGCCAGGAGAGCTGGCTCCGGCGCTGGTCTTCAGCAAGCTGCCGAGGAGACCGCGACGCGGTCCCCGGCATGCTGAAAGCACCAGGCCGGAGAATTGACCGCCCAGGCAAGGCTGCCAGAGCGAGACCAGCTCTCTCAGAGAGAGTCAGCGGCCGAGGAGGCGGGGGTGGGCCCTGCCACGGCATGCGCACCAGACCCGATCCACGACGCGCAGGGAACAATCCTCTGGACGCCGGGATGGACTGGGAAGTGACTCCCCGACTCATCGAAGAGCCGAAGGAGGACGCACTGCCGCGGCCGAGTGTGGTGCCCCGGTCAAAGGGACCAGGGAAAAGTGGTTGCGCCCGGGGGCGAGCTTGGCTCAGCTCGTACCGGGCCATGCCTGAAAGAGGCGGCAGTCTGAAAGCACCCGAGCTACGGGGTGCGGAATCTCCTGCCGGGACCTCTGCTGCGGCCACGCCACCATCCTCTGCTTCCTGTGCACGTACGGCGGCAGGAATCTGCGGAGCAGAATGGTGGCGTTCATTGTCGGCGGGCCGCAGTGCTGATCCCACAACAGCTCTCACCGCCGAGAAAGCTGTCGTCACAATTCCGTTGCCCCAACGGAACACGTAGCCCATCGGCAAAGGCCGACTGAACACTCCCGAAAGCGCCTCCAGAACTCTATCACGGAGCGCACCCAGAGTGGAAGAAGACTCCGAAATCGGAGCTTCCACCTGCTGGGTATGCGCTTCCGGGATGGATTCCGGAGTGGAACGCTGGGGGGAGGCTGGCGGTTGGGCGGGGGCAACGGGTGTGTGGATCTCAGGCATGGGATCCGGAGTCGGCGAGGCCGAGCTCGTCGGGACTTGTCGACGAGGCGAAAAAGAAGATGCCGGGGCGGGCGCGCGTCCAGGGGACGGCCGCGAAGAGCGAACAGGGGGAACGGGATACGGCGCGTGCCTTGCCGCCGCTCTGCGCGATGTAGGGGGCGTCACTCCCCGATTGCGCAGTGCCGGCGTCGGCGTCGTCGAGACACGCAATCTCGACGGCGATGCACGCGACGGGCCTGATCCTGCCGCTGCTGCTGCGGCTGCCGAACGCGCCGCCATAACCGCCAAGGGCACCCGCCGCCGCGGGCTGCCTATGGGCAGTTGGCCGGATACCGGGGGCAACCCGACCGGAGACGAGAAAAAGTCGGCCAGCAGCCGGGACTCCCTGAGGGGAGCGCTGCTCGTACCGTTGGCCATCTCCGGTGATGCCTCCCGGGCCACAGGGAGCTGCTGCAACTCCAGCGCTGGTGGATACTCATTAAGTTCCATCAGCTGCGAAGAGTGCAGGGAAGCCTCCCTGTGGCCTTCTTCTTCACCTCGTTGGGCCTCGATCGCCCACAGATCGTCGT
Organism: Knoxdaviesia proteae; assembly: GCA_001510565.1. Taxonomy (NCBI): domain Eukaryota; kingdom Fungi; phylum Ascomycota; class Sordariomycetes; order Microascales; family Gondwanamycetaceae; genus Knoxdaviesia; species Knoxdaviesia proteae. The sequence goes on from LNGL01000030.1 coordinate 89,482, forward strand.
CGTCGCTGCTTTCCTGCCGCGACTGCCCGTTCTCGGGGTCCCTCATGCTGACATCGGCGTCAGCCTCTTCCGAAAAGGCAGGGGGAGCGAGAACGAGCGGCGCCTCGGGGAGCCAGCTCATCTCATCGGGGTCGTTCGCCGATCTCTTAGATGCGGCAACAGACGGGACCGACGGAGGCGGCTGCGGCGACTCGATGGTGGGGATTGGCGGGGGCAGACTGGAGCTCCGGAACGGGCTGCCCAAAGCGTGCTGGGGACGGATCGGCGAAGATCCCCCAGACGTCACGCTCTGGAGAGCCCGTCCCGCCCGCACAATCGGCGAAAGGGAGGGCCGAGCCTCAAGAGACTCGGCCGTAGGAACTGCCAGCCGAGCGGAGGACACCTCAGGGCTAGCATGGCCCGGTGTTGGTGGCACACCCGCGGTAGGAACTGGCAGTTCCTCTTCCTCACCCTCGTCCTCAATGGACTGTATCGACTCGTCCTGCTGGAGCGCCGTCGGTACAGCCATGGGGTCGAGGGGTTGGGACAGAAGCTCGTCGGCCTCTGCAATGAATGCGGCCATCTCGGCCGACATGTCCTCCTCGTCCTGGTCCGGGGTATCAGTCCGGACCGGAGATTGCGCAGGCGCAGGCGCAGGGACATCCGCCCCGGGCGCGGAAGAAAACGTAAACACCGGCGCGGACGCAGGCGACGCCGAAGACGAGGCTCCAGCCATAGGAGCTGGGGAAGGCGCGAACGGCGAGGCAGGTGCGGTGGCGGCCACCCGGTTCAACAAACTCCGAGGGGTCTTGATGGGCCGCGACATGGGCACAAGCGCAGGCGACGGCGAGACAGACGAAGAAGCGGCGGGGGCGGGAGCAGGAGCGGGCGCGGGCGCGGGCGACGCCAAAGGCGAAGCAGCAGCCTCGGGGGCGGGCGAGCGCTGGGACAACCGGCCGGGGTTCTTGAAGCGCCGAGGCGCAGACGACGGCGGGGCGAGGGAAGAGGGAAACGCCGCGGCCAGCTCGGGCGCAGGCGATCGGGCAGCCAGGGGGGCAAGGGCGGGGGAGGGAGAGGGCGCGGGCGCAGGCGCGGGAGAGGGGGAGGGGGGCACAACGGCAACAAAAGGAGGAGGGGGGGAAACGAGCTGGGAATCCTCCACAGACTCGGGAGAGGAAAACGGCACCACCCCAGAAGGGCCAGCAGCCACCGACTCCGCCGTTGTCGGCCGATCTTCTTCTTGTGCATCGGCACCGTTCACGAGGGACAGGTAGGAGTCCATGACGATCATGGAGAACTCCTCCGACTGAGCAATGGTATCTTGCTCCAAACCTGTACCCGTCGTGAGGTCGGTACCGACCACGGCAGAACCTTCCGCGGATGACGCACGAGGCGTCTCCTGCACATCCACCTCCTCTGAACCTTGGTCCACCTCCAATGCCTCATCCACAACCGAGGAATCATCCAGGGTGGGAGAGACGGGAGGGAGGCTTTCCAAGGCGGCCGCTCGGCGAGCCGCCGCACGCGTCATCACAGATGACATCGACGAAGTCGAGTGCGACGACCCAGGGCGCTCAGAGTTGGCGGAGGCCGAAGATACCCGGCGTCGTCTGGACGCAGGAAGGACTGATGAGTCCTCGGGACCCAAAAAACCGGCCTCGGCTGCCGATCTCTTCCGTGGAGACGCGTCTGACACGGCCTTACCAACAGACTCTGCAGTCTGCGGGTCGGCCTTGTGTCGACGCCGGGTCTTCACGGTCGAAGATGCGACAGTGTTGGCGGTGGCGGTGGTGGTGCTGGTGGCGGTGGTGGTGGCAGGGGTGCCCGAGGCCTTGCGAGGACGACCCCGACGACCGGGGGTTCTAACGACCTTCATCTGGGGAGTGTCGTCGTCGCGAAGGGGGACAGTTGTGGTGGTGGCCGTGCTGCTAGCGGCAACGACCTCGGATAGGCGAGATCCGATACGCGCACTTCGACGCGGAGGGCTGACCGAGGGGGCAAACAAGCGGCGTCTAACCTCTTGTTTGGAGCTCGTCTCGGCGGCCGAATCGGTCTCAACGGTCACGTAAATCCGTTGAGGGGACGACCGGTCACCTACCTCGAGCTCAAAAGTCTGCTTTCGGGGCGATAGACTTCGGTTGCGCGGGGGCTCGGAGGCCCGATCGACGCGGTCGGCTCGGTGGCGGGTCACGCGGCGAGTGCTAGGGGTGGGGGTGGGGGTTGCGCCGATCACTTCGGTCGCATTGTCCGAGTCGTTCAGGGGGTCCGGGGACGAACCAGGCTCGCTGGTGTATCTGGCCGACATCGTGGCTAAAGCAGTAGCAAAGCAAATAAACAATGTCAGCAGGCCATACGCACAAAACGGAAAATAAACAGTTACTCCAATAAGATAGAGTTACTTGTTTATTTTCCACTTATTATATATATCATGTTTTTCTTTCCTGCTATTGCGTTGTTGTTGTTGTTGTTGTTGTTGTTGTTGTTGTTGTCGTCGTGGTTGTTATTGTTAGGGTTCAGGGCTTATATTACTCACAGGAGGGGGAGGGTGCTCAAAACACAAACGCTAGAGTTGAGACTTTGGAGGGAGGGAGGGAAGGTGCTTGGACGCAATCGCTAGACTCAAGACTTCAAAAAGGGGGGCTCGTTCTCGGACGCGGACGCTAGACTCGAGAAGGCGGTCGAGACGTAAAAACGTTCGACGAAGAGGGGTTACGTGAGAGTTGGAAGCTTGACTTCTCAACTGTTTGGAAATGATAAAAAGGTCGGCTGCGACTGGCTAGCTCGACGAACGATCGGAAGGAGAAACTCGACTTCAAGAAAACGTTCGGGTATCTGGATGAGAGAACACACGAAAGGTAAAAAAGGTTGAGATGTTAGCAATTGGAGTCGGGGTGCATACGCGCAACATGGCGATCAATTACAAGTCAAAACGTCAAACCAGAACGAATTGAAAGATAATTGATCGCCAATTACAAAGGAGAACGAGGAAGAAATAACAGTACGAAAGGAGAAAGCAAACCAAAGCACGATCAAGGTGAAGATAGTAGTGAAGGTGGTGGTGAAGGTGAATGATGGTGGGGGTGATGGTGGGGGAAGAAGATGAAAGTGGGCAGAGATGAAGAAGAAGGAAATGGAAGAAGCAAATGGAAAAGAAACTTACCAAGAGAAAACTCGGGGAAAAACGAAAAGAACAGAAGCTTGAAAAGCGGAAGAATCGATAATGAAATGGAGCGTTGCTCAAAAGTCAAAGTGAGAATAAGTCGCAGTTGGCTGAATCAAAAGTTGAAAAAAAGTCAAAGTTCTGAAGCTGAGGAAGGAAAAAAAGGAAGAAGAAAATGTTGAGAACCCGGGGGGAAGAAGAAATATTTATAGTCTGGGGCTTGGGAAAACAGAGTGCACAATCACTCGATGCTCATTAACGCTCCTGTTGTTGTGTTCGTGATGTTTCGAGGAAGGAGCGACTTGTGATGAGGCTTTCACCGCCCAAGAAAAAAGATTATCACGGTCGCCGGCCGGCTAAGGAAGGAGCCAAAAACGGCAGGCGCACAGCGATTTTAGCCAGACAATGGCCGAGGCCGGATATAATTATTGCATATACTGCATACAGGTACACGAGTATTTCGACTGCTTAGACTACTGCCGCTCGAGGCCGGAGAGAGGAGGAGGTGGTCGTGAGAATGATGGTCGAGGACCGAGGCGCGTATCGAATTCATTGAAGGCGCGTGGGCTGGTGAATATTTGCTCTAGGCCAGGAAGTAGAAAACGTATATATTGTGCGTATAAAGAGTACCTGATTGGTAAAGTATATATAAATATGGTAGAAGTATTTGGCATGTACTCGGTACTTGCTTGCTGTGTGTGGAGCTTGAAGCTGTTGAAGATGGAAGGAGCCACCAGGAAGTTGTGAGGTTAAGTGGTTTTCGCGCCGTCGCGACCAAAATAAAATAAAAATCAAGCGCGAGCGCGGCAAAAAAAGATTTAATAACCCCCCGGTTTATTGATTGCCGCGCTGGGTTGGGTACAATTGCGGGGGGGGGCATTCACCGCCTTTTTTTTAATCGGATTCTGCCACAAGCTCGGAGCTGCCCTGAGCTTCGAGTACGTACCTCGAAGACCTCAGGTCCCATGAAACAATTTGCTGAGGCCGAAACAACGCTTGGAAAAAAAGCAAAAAACGTCAATGTCCCCCTTGAGGAACCCGGGCCCACCTGGCGCAGGGTCCACGATGATGATGGTGATGGCATTCAACTACACGATTTTCACGAGGGAAGCTCAGAGCTCACTGAGTTATACTGGAGACTGTGTATAGAACTGAGTTTGAAGCTTTTCTTATATATGGAACATCACACAGGATACCATATCTAGATGTCGTCATCTGTGGCCTCAGTGAAAATGGTGAGTGGCAGGTACATGTACGTACCTATATGGAACAATGTGCACAATTTTACTGTTGTGTGAGCTGTAAAGTGGTCAGGCTTTTCTGCCGGCAGAAAAAATTACAAGAAGGTCAAGTAGACAGATTTGATTTTCTTGTTGCCAGTATGTGTTGATTATTGCATTTTCGGGGTGAATACCACTCTCACGCAGTCCTAATCGCTCAGTGACCAACCCTAACCCTACTGCGACAACACTGGTCTTAAGAAACAAAACAAACTGAAAAGAACGTCACTTCTAGTAGACAACTTGGAATCAGGTGGCCGCGAAGTTCAGTCCGGGCAACCGAAAGCCTCCTTCCTACGATTTGCCAACAACTCCATACCCTAACCCTAACCCCTCATCACATGCCTCGAACTCCATGAAGCCCTCCCCATATTTTCTTCCCCAGATTTTCCAGCTTCCATGTGCAAACGGCAGGAAGGGGATGCATGCATGTGGAAATCAGGGTCGAGAACTCATGCTCCATGGGAATCCTCGCTCACAAAGCGCATTTCCTATCACCGATATGAACCTGTTCCGGTCTGTTGCCATCTTCCGTGGCGTTCATTCATGGTGCATGACACTCTTGGCCGATGACATAATTCCCAAAATCTGCCTGCTTGAGAATCCCGAACCTTATTTCGGTTTCGCTTCATGCTGACCTCGGCTTATTTTTCCCTTCTTCTCCCCAATCTGTATCACATTCTTACTTCTGTCGGAATTCTGGAATTCCATATCTCATCCCTTCTTGTTACCCTGGATTTGTTCTTTTCTTCTATCTTTGTCGCCCAATTTTTCTTTTACTCCTTCCTTCTTTTTATTTCCCCCAAACCTGCAGGTGCGGCCGTGTCTAGTCCTTCCCCGCGATACCACTCGGACCAGTGTCCATCTAACCTTCCTCCAGCATTTCCAACCACAAGCCATCAGTTGATATCTCATACTCGTACAAATTATATTTTCTTACTTCATTGTTAATATCTATTTCTCCTCTCCTAGACTGGGAGCTCTTTCGTGTCGCCTTAACCCCCGTACTTCATTCCGTTATCTCCCCCCCCCAACAATCTATATAAACCATGCCTGTCGCAAGCAAACCCGTCATTCCGCAAAATGACAACATCGCCCACGCGCTGGCCGGCGCCGGCGGCGGCATCATGTCAATGGCGCTGACCTACCCGCTGATCACGCTGTCAACGCGCGCGCAAGTCGAGTCGCGCCGCGCCTCGTCGTCCTTCCTGGCCGCCATGCAGGGCATTGTCGCGCGCGAGGGGCTGTCCGGGCTGTACGCCGGCCTCGGCTCGGCCCTGTTCGGCATCAGCATCACCAACTTTGTGTACTACTACTGGTACGAGTGGACGCGCTCGCTGTTCGAGGCGGCTGCGGCCCGCCGTGCCGGGGCGTCGGCGGCTACCGCTGTGCGCAAGCTGACCACGCTGGAGTCGATGATCGCCGGAGCCATCGCCGGCTCGGCCACCGTCATCATCACGAACCCCATCTGGGTCGTCAATACCCGTGTCACCACCCGCAGCAACCAGGCCGCGACCGATTCCAAGACTGGCGCGCCTACCCGCCCGCCCACGGCCATCTCGACGCTGCTGCGCTTGCTGAAGGAGGAAGGCCCCCAGGCGTTGTTCTCCGGAGTTGTCCCGGCCCTTGTGCTGGTCATCAACCCTATTCTCCAGTACACACTGTTCGAGCAGCTGAAGAATGCTGTTGAGAAGCGCCGCAAGGTCACCCCGGGCATTGCATTCCTCCTGGGAGCCCTTGGCAAGCTGTTTGCCACTGGCATTACATACCCGTACATCACACTAAAGAGCCGCATGCACGTTGCTGCTGCTGGTGAGAAGGAGAGCATGACCCAAGCCCTCAGAAGGGCTATCAAGGAGGATGGCTATGCTGGCTTATATAAAGGTGAGTCCTCTCCTCCTTATCCCGTTTTTTGGTCTGTTTTCGCATGACTCCTAACCCTCTCTACCCCGCAATTAGGACTCGCCCCGAAACTCACCCAGAGTGTTATGACGGCTGCCTTCCTGTTCGCATTCAAGGATTTCTTGTACGAGCGAATGGTGACACTGCGCATGAGCCGGACGGCAGTGAAGGCATAATAGGCCGGATTAAACTGCATTCCTTGCTTTTTGTTTCTCTCTTCTTGTGTACACCATCCGACCCGCAACTCTCCTTCCTAATCATGTATATATACCTAGACTATCATCGTCTCCTCGCGTTTTCCGTCTCTCAATAATGACTGATATATTGCCACCCTGCTTGATTTCGCCTAGTGCAATAGTAAGCCTTCGAGCCACCACTTCGCGGGGTAGAGCATGCTATAAAAGCTTCCCCCCCCACCCCCCCTTTTTCTTCTTCTTTCTTTCTGCTTTCACTACACGCCTTTCTCAATCTACCGTCTTCTCCCACATTCTGTCCAGTTACCTCAGCACGCCTTTTCTTTTTCTTGTCTCGGGTGTCGACTCGAACAATCACTTATAAACGAGTTAAGCCTTGAGCTATTTACTAGCAAAACTCAAGGGAGAATGGTCTAACAGTCAAGGCAGTCCATCCAGAGCATCCGTTCCTATGTGCCCGCTCCCCTATGACTGTATCTTTACACCTATTCTTCTACCCGAGATACCTAAAACTCCTACGAAGATGCCCAGAACACCTAAGACGATACTCTCTCCGCTGTGTATGGACAGATCCCGGGTTCGAGTCCCGGGTCTCCCAAATACCTTTTTATTTGATTTTATTTTCTGACTTTTCTTTTCTCCTCCTTCCCCTCTCCTTCACCCATTTGTCTGCCATACACCTTGAGTATTTCCTAAGCTTCTTCCCCTTTAGGACAGCCCTCCATCTTTCGATTCTTTCAGCTATAAATGAGTAAAGCTCTTGCCCATTCACCAGCAAAACCACGGCAAAGTGGTCTAACGGTTAAAATAGTCCATCCAGAGCACCCGTTACTACGTACCCCCTTTCCTATGATTGTATACTTACGCTTATTCTTCTATACGAAATACCTATAACACTGACGAAACACCTACGAGATACTTCGCTTCTCTGGATGGACAGATCCCAGGTCTGAGTCCTGGGTCTCCCAATTACCTTTTTATCTTTTTCCCCCCTCTGAGAATTACACCCCATTGCGTCCAGGTGTCCTATTAATACCTTTCTCATCATATGCCGCTCTCTTACCCCTCCCACATTGATATCAACACACATTTCGTTCATCTTACAGGTTTGGCTCATCCAGTTTAAAGCAAGCGAGTACTCTATGCAGTCTGTTGCTATTTGCGCTGTCTATAATATTATCGAATATTTCCCAATATGGAAATCATTTCTAGAGTATGTGGGGGGGATCAGTTGTCGTTGAAAGGAGAAAACGCAAATCCACATATCTCCTTCCCTAAAACACTCCAAAGCAAGTCGTCTCGGCAGTGGTCCGCGGAAGATGCCGATGACATATCTGCACTTTCCCGAACAGTTGTTTGTTCCGCAACTTACATGTGAGGCGCACCTTCCTTGCAAAACTCACGCTTTGTCCCCGATTGCTTTCCCCACCTTCCCGTTTCCCGTTTGTTCTTCCAAATCAAATCCCACTGCGCTTTTGGGCTGCTTCGTTCCTTCCATATTGGCTACAGTATTCAAACATCCACAATCCGCGGAACAATCCATGCTCCATCGTACGCAGTTTCCGGCTGGGGGATCTCCGCCCGCACCTGCCGCGCCACATTCGCACTAGCACCGGACGCCCCGGCCGCGCGCTTAAGCTTGGCCACGGCAATGCCCACCGCAATACACGCGCGCAAGCAGTCCTTGGCGGAGGCCACCCAACGGGTGTGCGAGCCGACGGCGAAGGCGCGCTCGGGCGACGCGCGGATCATGGCGTCGAAGCCGCGGCGCGCGGAGGCGACGGACTGTTCGGCGCGGCGTAGGAGCGCGTCGGTGGTGGTGGCCGGCTGCGTC